>VXBL01003488.1:31573-63380 GCA_013400195.1 Aramus guarauna | reverse complement strand
AAAAAAGGACAAACAAGACCAGAACAACATTGTCTCAGTATTCATAACTCTATCTGGCTCCACGTTTCTTCCCTCCCATCTAAAAGCCACAGATATGCTAAAAAGTATTCCTGTTTAAAAGGAACAACAGAACTTCTGTAACACACTACCAACATGTGGCATGCCATCAATGCCAAGAGTTGCCAAATGCCTCCAACTCTGCAAACGCTACACCTATAGTAGCACTGAAGGAATTTTACAGTTTCACAAACTAGAGATCAGAACAACATCAGAATGAATCATGGAATTATTTTTTAACTTATTGAAGGAATTTCAAGGACTTTATGAAACAAAATTTTCCAACATATGTCTTGAACTAAGCCTAAACTACTGGGCTGTTTTTTGAAAGTCCTGTATAACTGTTAACTCTCACTGAGTTCAGCAGGTGATCACAAAGTTAGATTTTTCTGATCTTTGGGCCAAATGAAGAATCTTTGGATTCTGCTTGGATGAGAGCTTCAGGCATTACATTGTTGTAGAGACTGTACTGTCACACACTGGAGAAGAAATACTTCTTTTCAGCAGTGAAGTCACCAGAAAAATTGCAAAGAATGGTATAAAAGTTACTGAAAACTTGATGTAACCTATGGAGGAAAGTATACATATTTTGTGCAGAATTGGGGGTCTCTCTTGCTGCAGAAGCAGCCCACACTGTTCAGAAAGCAAATGGACATGACACCATACAAACAAAAAGTGGTCTGTTGGTAAAATAAATTTTGAAAACCACAGCAGCAGGTGACAGTACGTTACTGTGGAGATTAATTACTTCTTATGCTTCCAGAAAGTCCATTAAGAAATCTAATCTACAAAATGGGCTCTCCTACACACATTACTTGTCCATTAACATACTGAGAGCATTTAGCAATTAGGCAACACGGGTGATAGCATGGGCAATCCTTTTGAAGTAGTGGGAGCAGGATTTCAATAATATTTTCACATTGAAGAAGTAACAGCATAGCAGCAAGAGGTGCAGCTGCAAGTAATACCTTTGCATAGTCTGGCCGGGAAAGGTACATGGCAACAGTCTGAAAAAAAATGAACTACTGAATATAAATATTTTCTTGCTTTCCTTTGGTTAGATTTTCCCTTTTTGCCACTTTCCTTTTCCATGATACTGACCTGTACTTTTCCCTCTCCCTTACCTTATCCTCAATTTCTGCCATTATTTCTTCTGTCCTTAACTTACTGTTCTTTTGATCTTTGTTATATGTTTAATAGCACTATGTTCATCAGTACTTCTTGACATTGCTCATGTCTATTGTACAGTCCTTTGCCGTCATTTCTGTTTGGAGAATTTTGTTCCTTTCTCCTTCTGAGATTTTAATCCTGAAATTTTTCTCTCTTGCCTACACAAACTTATCTGAATTGCACTCCATGGTTGAGTTTTTCATCCTGTGATACATCAAAGGAATACAATAGGAGGTTTTATCAGCAGAGAAAGCTAAAATAGTGTAGGAATATATTTCTGGTAAAGAATTTTCCTTCAAAGTACTCTCTCTCTTGCTCCATCCCCCTGTATTTTTGGCTCTATCCCACCTCCTGTGCAGCATTTATAAGGTCGTCTGATCCAGTCCTTTTTTCCAAGCCTTTAGCTTCTGGTGGCATTTAACTTAGTATTGATAGCACTTCCCTGGCACCTCTCTAGCACAATTATACACGATAAAATGCATTAAGGATTTTCATTTGGGGCAGCTGAGTCTCTACAACTATTCATGATTTGGCGTCTATTTGAAGCTTGTCGACAAGGCTACCAATTATGATGACGGTGGTTTTTGTGATGTGTATATAACATCTGTCCAGTAAAGTCACCAGCAAATTTCTTGCAGTCTATAGCAATTAAAATCTAAATGGGTTTTAGTCAGTACATCCATGTCATGGACTTGATTTAAAAATATCAAAATGAAACTTCTTTATCCCACCATTAATATCCAGTGCGTATATCTTCCTTCAATGCTGAGGATTTTTAATTTTTCTCCTCCTTATTTTATTTTCTCTGCCTTACCTGTTTCATTTCTAATTCCATGTTCACCTGATTCATAAAACACTCTCATATTAATTTAATCTCTGTTAGTCCATTTTCTTCCCTTTCTATCCTCTGGCACCCCTATTCACACACTGGTGATTTAACCGAAAATGAGGCAAATGGAAATAAGGGGCAGAACTCACACAGACTGGAGGTATTCAGCTCTAGGCTTCACAATCCATTATTGAAGATGGTTCAGAAATAATGTAGTTTATCCTACTGCAATATTTAGTATGGACGAAGTGGCCATCAATTCTTAGATCATTACTGAAAGGGCAATAAGCACATGAAACAGATTACAGGAGGGAATATTAAAGCAAGGTAAGATTAGTCATAGTATAATAGATTCATAGATGTTAGAGATGGAAAACACCTATATAGTTCCTCAAGTCTCCTCTACCTTGCCAAGCCTCAATTGCTTCCCACTAAAACACAGTTTCAAATACTTTGTTGAGTCTAACTTTAAAAGTCCTGGTAGACATTCACCTTCTATGCTTCAGAGATCATGCTTTGCTGCTGGGGAGACTTCCTTTCCCCATTGCCTTGGGTGAACCAAGCACAGGGTCAAAAACCTGCTCTTTTTTGAATAGAAGAAGTCACATTGCATCCCACAGCCAAAATTATGGGCTCCTGAGGCAGGAATGCTGCATGATAAGATGGTGGGTGTGAGAGGAAACCACATGTGATGGCATCAGCTTGATAACCCTGGCAAAGACATCGCCAGTGACTATCAAACCACTGCATTACAACCTGTAAACAGCAGATGGTAGAGTCAGTAGAAAGAGCTGTATGAGTTGCTGGAGGTCTTGAAGACATGAATCCATTAATAGTGACACGCCAATGGAAGGATATGTTGCTGCATTTTTAGGGACCCAGTTAGCATTAGGCATACTTAATAAGTTAGGAATGCTTTTGAGAATTAGAGATGCTGAAACAGTAGAAACTCAGCAAAGAATAGGAAAGTTTTGCCCCTGGGTAAACTGGAAGAACTAGCTGGAAATGAGGAGTTTTACTAGAAAGGAAAATAAGTGGCATGGATAACACAGCATGTAACTCCTTGCCTGTAATACATCTACAGGAGAAAACTTAAGAAAGAAGCTCGTTAGAACATGGTAGATCTTGTCCTCCATGTAGTGAAGTGAAGAAGAAAAGGGGATAATATCTGATATTATGATAAGCTATACAATATTTTTCCTTCCACAGGGTCCAGAAAGACTTTTCTCATAGGTATTTAATGTCACATATGTTTTTAGAAACCACAATGCTGTATGCTGGACTCATCTTAAAAGAGACTAGTAGAGAGAAGGATGGGAGATGGAAGAAGGCAGTAGTAAAGATATTTGCGAAGTGTCACATCCTTCAGTAATCTCTTTCTTCAGTCGCTCTTCCTTCAGTGAATCTTTTGTATTCAACTGGGTTTTCAATCCTGAAAGTTGTGTGTGAAATTAGCACATGTTGCCAATGCAAATCTCTACTTTTGCTTTTCTTAACAACAGCTGAAAGACTGCTGCTCTCTCTGATCCAAGTGTTCCAGAAAAGTAGTTTTCAGACTATAAGACTACTAAATTTTAGATAGTAGTGTCCCACCTTGTGGATTAATTCTGAAATCTCATTGTTTGATATTAGATGGATGCTTAGCCTTGATGTCTACTCGAGACACAATCATGGAATTACCAACAGTGATCGCTGGTCTGGGTGCAGTGATCCATTTCCATCATTAACATATGATGGTGATTTTAGTGGTGCATTACTTCACTTAAACAAAGTATAAGATTGTCTCCATCCTTGGATATATTCAAAGCCTGGGTGGACACAGCCCTTAGCAACTATCCTGTTTCACCACGCTCTGGGCAGGGCTCTTGGGCTGGAGACCTCCAGAGTGAGATCCACCTCAGCAATTACGTGAAGAAGAATAGCATTTACTTTCACCTGGTGTTATGCTTTTGGGGGATGTCTTGACACATTAATGACGGGGGTTTACAATGTTAATGGGTACCAGAGACAGAATAAGGATGCATTGGTAAGCGGCAGTATTAGAATTTCATCTGTTTATGGGTTGTGGAGTAATCCCTTGGAGAAAAATCTCATAAATTAAATTGCTGTCAGTGCTTTGCCAGCCTCCAAGTTTGTTGCAGAAAAGTAGGGGGTTGGTCGTTAATTAACGGTGTGATTTTATTTCCTTATGTGTTGCTGGGACTTTTTCCTTAGGTTTTCTATCAAAATGGAATTTAGGTCAGCCCACATATTCTTGAGTAGACTGTAGGAAATTCCACATAATATGGTGGTGTTTTTAATGAGATTTCTGCAATTTCATACTGCTATTCTACCTGACAAATAATTGGGTTTTGTTTAATTCATTTGGTCCTAGCTACTGTTCTATGCAGAGCACAGAATAATATTTTTCCATGGAATATTTGCACTCCAAAAATATTTACCCTATGATATCTGTAAGGTAAATGCTTCTTTATAAATTGGAATATTTGTCAGCCCATGGAGTTGTTTACCCTTCTCCAGAAATATTTATGCAGTACAATGAGAGTATTTACCCTTCAATTTAACCAGCAAATATTTGTAGGCCACCATCTTTTATGCCCACCACCTGCTCTCAAGGCTTCTCACTGCCAAATTATTTTATTTCTCAGTTTGCTTTATTTTTTTATGAAAAGTTGTTTGCTTCAAGAATTTTCTGTGTCTTTTCTTGAACTCTCTTCTTCCCATTTACCACCACACTTTGGGGAACACAGCGCCAAGAAAGAGGGTCGGGTTTCCATATGACTATGGCAGAGCGGCAATAGAGAATGACTTACCTCTCTGTTCTTTGACCACATCTTTGCATTTGCAGGGCACAAACCCAATAGCCCGTGCTATTTTGTAGGCACAGCACATTACAGACTCAGGTACAATTTGCTATCTGATATCCCCCAGGCCTCTTTCTGTACTGTGACTTTGTGTGTTATTCGTCCAGCTGAATAGCTTTTGGAAGTTATTTTGCTCTTCAGACAAATTTTTTTGAACGTTCTCATTTTATTACCCTTCTTCTCATAGAGCAGAAGCTTACTGCATAAGCTGTACTGCTTCATTAAGGAGACAATTTTTATTTTTTAGTTTCACCTACATTTTCAAAATAATATTCTCTTAGTTCTTTTCTGATATTTTTAGAATTCTTACACATTCCATCTACTTCCTAAAAAATTCAGATAACACAGCAAAAATTCCCATAGGCATAAAACCCCAACAACTATACATGATTACATTTAAATCAAATTAATGAAGACCTTAATATGCTGCCAAGCTGGAGTCCTAAATACCTTAGTAGAGTGTCTTTTTTCCCCTGAAAATGTTCTTCTGGGGTATCAAAAAAGGTGATGACTTATAAGCTGAAGGTTTCCTTTTGCTTTTCATCAGAGTAGTCATCTCTGCTTTTTTTATTTCTGCTTCCTTAGTAGAAAGCAAAACTCTCTTCTGCTCTGTGCATTGTTGGTCGTAGTTACATAAGGATGTTTTCATTGAACAGGCAGTGTTTCCAAGTCTAGATCAATTCTAATTTAAACAGAAAATTCTTACATCAAACTCCGCACTTTCTATTGGTGTCTAACATTAAACTTGTTATATGATTGCCAGTTCAGGAAATATTTCCTGCCAGACCAGTGGCCATGGAAGCAGTTGCGTGTGCAAGACAACGGCAGGAGCTACCCCTTTTCACAATTCAACAGAAGTGCACTCAGACAACAAACCAACCCAAAGTGCTGTATACCCCCTACCACTGCAGCCTGAGCACCTTGGAGATGTTGGTGGATTTATCCTCCTGGGGTCTCTGCTCGCTATTATGGAGTTGAAACTGATCGTGGGAGATTGCAGGACAGACCCAGAGGAGAATTTGAGGTCTAGTCCTGGAGAGAAACTCACTGTGGTGAATCAGGTGCTGGCAGGGAAAGGGGACATCTCTGTGCCTGGCCATGGGCACCACAGCAGCTGATGCTCCAGGTGTATGGGACCACACGTGTACAGTCAGGGAAGGGAGTAAGGAGCAGAATTTCCCAATGCAGCCAAGAGGAGATACTGAAAGGATGAGATCGTGGTTAGGTGCTCTCTAGTAATCTGAAAGCCCTTTCTTCTCGGAATTACCTGTGGTGGCTGGATAGACAGGCATTGGCCTGTGGAGTTGACATGGGATGTGGAACTAGAGTAATTTCCTATGCAGTGTTCCCAAAGGAAGAATCACAGCCAAACCACATGCACATTTAGCAGCTATTGTTTCATTACACAGGAAAACAATTAACAAGAAGTACTGAATTTCTTTCCTTCTGTACTCAGTCCTTTTTTTTTGGTCTTTTTTCCTTCTTTTTTTCATTTTTTTCCCCTAAAATTTAACCCAGATCCCAATGAATATAGTAAGTATATACACATGACAGATCAGAGGGCACCTCTGACATCCTGTTGCATCATGCAGAGGTATGTGCAGAAGCATGTTTCTTAGCTGACAAACACCCAGGAGGAAACTCGACAGTTATGAGGGACTTCTCCAAGAGAGGAGAAAGGAGGAGACAAGGCTGCACTCTTCCAGATGTAGGACATTGCATCTTACAGCCTTCACTGCAAGGGATCCAGGCAGTCACTTATGTTCTGCTAGCTGGGAGGCTTTTTTATGGGAGCAGTAATAGAGATTTCTTCAGAAGTACTCTATATGTCTTCTGGTTAGAAAGAAAAAAAAAATATAAAAAAAGATACAGAGGCAAAAAAGTGGCTAAAATATGGCTAGAGCTGGCGAAAACGTGCCAACATCTTGAGGAGAAATTCAACACAGACAGCATAACTGTTCTTCTGTGTCTCATGAAAATTACATGAGTTTGAACGGTCACAAACAGTAAAGTGCTTTGCCATGGCCTCGGAATCCTCTTCCACCTTGCTTTTCTATTCTGACTGCTGGTAAATACCTGAGTAATGCTGGACTGAGCAAATACAAATATCCCAAAGTGACATTATCTAAGTAAGATATTCCTCTTTCAGAAATTGTCTAGATTATTTTTTTCTGTTTTCTCCCAAGAATCCTTAACAAAACTGAGTCACCTGACTGATTTGGAGTCGTTTGCACTGGAAATCTAGCATCTTATCTGATGGGAGCTAAGCTTATAAAAAATATAAATAGCACACTCCAAACAGTCTGCCCAATTTTAGCAAAATACATTTGCATGGATTTCTTCCCAGAGTAGAAATTCCTCTTTTTTCAATTGTGTGCTATTTATGACCATGCAGAAAATATGAGCCATGTTCTCTTCTCTTTTATACAGCATAAGCTTCAGTGAAATCAAATTACACTGATGTAAAACCATTCTAAATGAGATCAGAATCAGAATCTACCTCACCCAAGACAAAACTGTTTTGTGGCTAAATAATTTCATTTTGTGATTAATTTAATATTAGTGATGGGCCAAAATGTGTTCTGTAAACTGCTTTATGAATAGAATTTCATTCTCTGAGGTCAGTGAAATACAAATGAAAAACATTCTATTATCAAAGGTGCCACAGTTCTTTGTGAAATGTTTTTTTAATACAAACTTTCTATTCTTGCTGATGCACAAACACTGACTTTTAGAGATGTTTTTACTGAAGGTATGGGGTTTGGTTTGTTTGGGGGTTTTTGACTCTAGAAACATATTTTTTTATTTAGTTGGTTAATTATTGCTAAAAATATTCACTGTTCTAGCTGAGGTCAAGGTTTGTTTTACCAGGAAACTAGTTCATATGCGTAGCTTGATTTGTTACTTTTATAATTAGCCAGCTAAACTAACAGTTTATAAAATTTCATTGGCACAAAGAAAATCTACTTGGGTTCAGAAGGACATGATGTGCCCTGTGTTTGCAGAGTATTAATTGTGACTGGAATAAATATTGATTATGCCCTTTGTAAAATGACCGATAAACATTTCAGTATTCTTTAAACACAAGCTGTTTGTTCCTGATAGATTGCTGTACTTTCCCTGAGGAAAAGCAGGGCCAAAAAGTTGAAGAACACTGCACTAGATGTGGGAAAAATACTCAACAAATTATCTTGTTAACAGAAAATTGTGCAACCTTTACATATTTTTAATTAGAGTCTTAATTTTATTCTTTCCAAGTCTGCAAGTGTGAAAAAAAAGAGCTGTGCTGGAGGATTCTTCATAAACTCTAAGTTTAAGATCTTGTATTGTTCTACAGGAATTACTGTATTACATAAACTAATATTATACTCAGATCTTATATTGAATTGAGAAAACTGGTATTAATAATGTAACCTCTGCTGCCATAGTTCATAATGCTGAGAGAAATAAACAACATCTTGCCTTTTGTTCTGTCCTGGTACAAATATAAACATAATGTATTCCCAGTCTTCTTTAGAAACTCATTATTCATATAGGTTTTGCCCCCTCAACAACACAGAATACTGGACTGTTTTATGCAGAGAGCGATCACATTCTTCCAGTAGAATGAAAAATATCATCTCTCTCCTCATGCTCTGCTTTTTTAAATCTGAATTTCTGCTGATATAACTCCTTATAACTGAGTTGTCCATATGGGCAATACTTCTTTCCTTAGTCAATAGGCTGCAAGGCTCCTCAGATCAATGTCACCAAAGTTCAAACAACTTTTCTTTGCAGATCATCCTCTAGTACACTTCCTAAGGATTGTGGCATTAAAAAAAAAAATTAAAAAATCTCTATCCTCAGTCTCTTTTATTGTTCATCTTTTAATGTCCTCTGATTTGATTTGATTTTGAGTTTAGTTAGTGACCTGTGTTCCCTATAATGGCCACCATTTTCCCTTTCAGGCAACAATGTTCAGATCTCAGCATCCTCTCAAACTCATTGAATTCAGGCAGATCATTCACTATTTCCAGCTCTAAGCGTCTAGATTTTACTTCGGTTTGACAAGTTCCCTGCATGAGCACACTTTGTCAGACTTCAATGTACAGCAGACTTCTACACTGAAGAGCTCTTCAGGCCTCTCCAGTTGTCTGCAGATGCCATCTCCAGAACTTACTTTGATTACAGCCTGCCTTTCCAAAACATCTATTGGACAAAATACAGCTTGACCTACAACTTGAAAGAGGACGTTAATTGAGTGTATATAACGGATTCTCTGCTTATGTTCATAGCCCAGGAATGGCAGATCTAAGTATAAAGACATGTAATGTATGTATTCCTGGCCACCTAAGCTGGGGCAAGTCTTACAACCACCCTGCAGTCTATATTTTATTGATAGACATGTACAGAATGACTTTTTTTTTTTTTTTTTCATCCTTACATATTGAAGAATGGCACTAAAGGGAAATCAGTATTTTCTTTAGTGGTGCTACCCCTAAATGATACTCTGTTTTAATGAGGAAGGATAGATGAGTGGGTCTCCCAGATATGCGTTCAAGGATTACAGTGTGTTTTTCTTCTACTAAACTCACTGCAAAGAGATAGTCCTGACTGTGGTAGTTTCTTCAGTCGAGGCTGCACCCATCACTGGATGTGATTTCTTTGTTAGTCAGGTAACCTAGCAAGAATCACATTAGTTTCTGTGGCTAAAGATGTTTTCTTATTCTGTCATTCATAAGCTAAGAGTCTGGGGAGCAGATTTACTGAATTCTGGATAAATAAAACAAAGCTAAGTTATTGCTTGATCTTACTTTCACTCTCCAGAACATATCCTGATTATCTGCAGAGATCTCCCACTTTGAATTTACATTCAAGGAATAAGCACAAGGAGTACTGTGCACTATGAGTAAGTGAGAAGAGACTCATAGCAAGGAGGTCATCCAATGCATCTTTCTACATGACAGAAAGCAAGCTCTATCTCACTTTGTACCACAAGACCCTATTCCTTGAGCACAAGTAAACAGTAGGCATGGTGCTTTCTAGACACAAACTAACAACTACTCTTCCAGTTAAACAGACCCTCTTCTGGCAAGGAAAACAGACTGTTTGCTGCCTCTTTTCTCGTAATAGCAGAACTAGGAGAGCAAGAGGGCAACTGAGATGGAAGAAATGAGACTGAACTGCCTTTCATGTCTTGGAAGGTCCTTCACCAGTCTCCAGGTGAAATGCTTGTAAAATGAAAAAGCTTGGTAAGAATTTTGCTTCAATATTTGTTGTGCCTGACTTTGCAGCCATTCTGGGCAGAGATGGATAAAAGTCACCTAGATGTCCAACTGGACAAAACCTGTCTCATAGTTGCAGCTTAACATATGTCCTCCACATTCTCTCATAACAGATGCCTCAAACTGACCTACATGGACAGCTCTCAGTTATGGTTAAGCAGATGCAGTGAAGTCCTTCCACCTGGCCCTCTCTGGCAGTACCAAATATATTGGTCTAACTGGATGACTGAATAAATGAGCCAATCAAAGAGGTAATAACTTATGAGAAAGGGAGCATCTCTCAGAGGGGGACCCATAATTGGGACTGTATTGCATGCAGTACATGTCTGAAACTGATATTAAAAAAACAGCATTTTTTCTCTGTCACTGACAATTAAATCAGAAAATCCAAAATCTGTGTAGGTTCCAGTGAAACAGCGAGTTTAAAAATAACTTTAAATGGCACAATAGCCAATTAACCTTGAATAATATGAACTGACCAAAGCACAAGAAACCTATGAATTTCCCCAGTGGAGCAGGCCAATGGCCACCCAGACTAGTTTATTGTCTCCAGTGATACTTAATGACCAACGCTTCAAAGGAAGCTCAGATTCTCAGGAAGCAACTAATTACTCCTTGCTGAACTGGGGGCACAGCTGGTACAGATTCTGATCAGTTTATGCTTGCACTGGAACCCACTGTATGTGTTTCTTGTGTAATATAATTGTATTTACTATTCATACTGAAAACCTTTCTTTCTTAAAAAATTCCAATACGGATAATGGTTGTTTATCCTCACCTTGAGTTTGCCTGAAGAAAAGCTATAAGCCCAGTTTTCCTTTACAATAAAATCAACAGTGGTCTAGTTACACTGTTACTGTGGGAAGTAGAAATTACAAGTAAAATATTTTTTCATACATATGAATGAATTTTGCAAATCCTAACAGCACTGTGAACAATGTCCCAAAATATTAACATTCCATGTAGACTGATCAGTCTTTGTTGTGCAGGGACAGTAAATGAGTAAAAAGAATACCTGGCTGCAGAAAGCTTAGGATAGGAGAGGGCAGTACTCAAAATCTTTCAGCTCTGCATCCCTAGCTCAGGTACAGCTTAGGTTAGAGACAGCCCAGAAATCTTTCCTTCTTGGTTGCTGGCTTCCAGCCATTCTAGGATGGATATTATTAAAAAAATAATATTGCTCTCAGTTGATGTTAGCTACCTCATATACTGAAAGATGAAAACAATTGAAAAAAAATATTTTTATGACTTCAGTTAATCGTTTCAGAGCAAAATTAAAGACAATAGAACTCAGAAGATAATTTGTTGCTGTCTTCAGCTTGCTTTTTGCTTATTCTTTATCACATCTATAACTTTGGAATTTGAGTCCTTTCATGCAAGTACTTCATCACAGGTTCCTTGTGGCACTGAGGAGTGTGGCCACCTGGCTTTCCCCAGGAAGGCAGGGAGTGAAGAAGGGGTCTTCTGATCATGGGAACTATTATAATCTGTCTTTTGTCCATTTGTGCGGCAAGACACAAGGATTTGAATGATACATTTGCTCAGCGTGACTGCTTTAGAGAGAAGGGGAGATTATGTCTCTGTAGGTTTTATCACATCCATATGCCACTTTTACATTAATATATAACAATTGCTAAACAGGAATGACAGGAAAAGGGGTATGAAGAGATTCTCTCTCCAATAACCCTGTTAAAAAATATTCAGGGGTATTGTATATGTGTTCAAATGTGATCTGAGGCTGACCAGCAGCCGAGTATCAACTTCCAGCATCACAGCTCTGAATTTTTATTCTATAGCACTATTTTGGTGGGATAGGGAGAAGAGAGGAGAAGAAATGTGGAATAAAATACTAAAAAACTCTAGCAAAAACATCAAAGAGAAAGAAGAATTTGGCAGTGAGATTCCTGCCATCATGGACCTAAATTACCTTATGGGAGCAGTATGAAAGAGGATTTGGGAGCTGTTTTAATTTAGATTTTCTAGTGAAAATAAGTGTTCTTTTTAGAGGTTAGAATCTGTTCCCTCAAAAAATATTTCTTAAATCTCAAAATAACCAGCTGATTCCTTTTCTGATGGCAAAAGAAACCTACACTGATTTAAGTAGTCAAAAAATCATTTTAATGTCATTGAGGGAGTTTATCCTCTTTGGAACATAAAATATATAAAAGGAGGATTAATTTTTTTCTGCTGCCTAACAACTTTAAACTAGTCTATTCAAACTTTCTGAAGAGTAAAATATTTTTTCATATCAGAATAGTCATGGAAATTTTTCATCTCAAAATCAGTTATAGGAAAATGATGGGGCAGGTTTAATGTGATGGCTGGAATTCAATATTAACTCTACAGAGGCCAGTGAGTGTGTGGTGTGCATGAGTATTAGACTAAATCATCTGCTCTAGATTTTTTTAAACTAAATGAAGTATGTGCATTTTATGATGTGACAATATTGGTATTGTATTTTTTTTGTTTTGCAAACATAATTTTCAGTCATCTAAAACCACTGCAAGACTCATCACATCTAATGAAAATACAAAAAACTCAACTGAAAAAACTGAAGTAACCAAATAGAGTCTATTTTAGAAATGTCTCAGAACTTGATGTAGTAGTCACCTCTCAGCTGTCAGCCAACTAGCAAACTTTTTTCTTTTTATATCCTTCCTCCTTAAAAAGTAGTAATGAATCTCAGTATTTTCCATCCTGGCCACCAACTTAAAAGGGAATAAAACAAGTAGAGACAGACCAAGGCAGAGACAAGAAACCTGAGGATATAAAAGGCAATGTGTTTCACTAGCGTCTGTTAGTGGAGGAGCATATATGCCTCTCATTACCAAATTCTATTTGAAATTATAAATCAAAAGGTAGTTTAGCAAGGATCTAGAGAATGTGAAAATATTTTATAGTGTTTTTTCAAAAGAGATGCTAGTAAAAAAATAAACATTTCTCCTATCATCTGAGCCTCAATGCAGAGAAGAAAACTAGTCATTCCCATATACCAACCCAACAGTGGAGCAAATTTAAGCAAGTTTATGTATAAATATGCATATGACTAACACACAGAGAACCTTCATGTAATAACAAATAGAAGAAATATCTGAGATGTTTGTTAAAGTTCTGTATGGATTCAGCCATGCTGCATTCACCAGCAAACAGAAAACAGTCACTGCTGTAATAAACTGCAGTAAAAGACGCTTGTGGAAGTTGTGGAAGGCTTTCAAACGGGGAGAATGGCCTCCAGAAAGGAGTGGGAAGAAATGCTAAAATTACCTGATAGTGCAAGATACAGCCACACAAGAATCCTAGAAAAAGGACATTCAAGGTGTGAAGTAACAATAGTACAAAAAAGCCACAGAAAGGGCATGGTTTCTGAAACTAGCCATAAGATGAAAATTAATCTTTGATATGTTAAATGCAGGAAGAACCTTCAAAATAAAGGTGTTCTGTTTACAGACAGGAAATACTTGTGCTTGGGTCTAGTGCCCTTTTCAAGTTCTGTGTCATAGAAATCAAAGAATACGTTCATTTCCCTCTTCAAGACTACTGAGCAACGACATTAAATTTGGAGGTCTGAAAATTTTTTTCTATATTCTTAATTCCCTATCTCCAATCTCTTCTCAATATACACTGCTCTCCCTGTTTCTCTGCTGTACTTCCTTCCTTCCTTTCAATGTACTCCTGCCTCCCTTTTATTCCTCAATTCAGTCTTTGCTAGCCAACACGCTGGAGGCTCTGCCTGTGCACCATATCCTTTCTATTTCTCTCTGCTTTTTGTCCATTTTGTTAAGTTCAATGTAGCTTCTTTGTGTCACGGACTACAGCACATGTTGGTTTTGTACTTTGAAAAAGCAACACGACTTCTGATTCAGTTGAACTACCTGATATTTGAGTGTTAATAATAGATAGTGGTATACTGGCTGGAAGTGCCAGCTTCAATCCATTTGCAGAGAGGCAGAATCGAAAGGAAGTGCCTCAAACCCAAACTGGCACAATCTCTGAGAGTTTTTCCCTGCTCCAGCTGGAAGCTTTTTGTGGAGCAGAGCAGGGAGCCAGCAGCACCTTCCCTCTCCCCATACCATATTGACAATGGTGGGCAGTATTGCTACTGGTCACCCTCGGTTTCTATTTTTCTTTCTCCTCCCCTCACTGTCTTTCCTCTGCTAAATGTTTTTGGTTTTTGTTGTTGTTGTTGTTGTTGTTGTTGTTGTTGTTGTTTTTTGACCAAAGGCAGTCATTTCTTGGACAGTGAAGACAGCGGACAGAAAGTAAGTGGTTAGGAACTAAGTGTCCTCCTGTTTTCCTCCCTGCCTTCCACACTCCCGCTGCACCCCAGCAGCTGCCTTTGAGATGCTACTGCGTCATGCTTCCAGCTGAGATCCGTTGGATCTGTTAATTAATGCTGGCTAAGTCTTAATAACTAACAGAGATTTGATAATTCCCAAGTATGAGAATATGTACTATCATCAGTATTACTGAAAATCTAGCTTCCATTATTTGTATAAATGAGTGATTTTCTTTCCAAACTCCACACCATAATTTATGATGAAGTTAATCTTAAATTAAGATTTAAATTTTTCACGCTATTGTTAAAGAAATGTGCAGTAAAAGCATCCTGCAAATAGGATTAACGTACAGATTTGAACCTTTCATGAAGCAAAGTAACAGAATAACTTACTAGAATTTCATGGCTTAGCAGAGGTTAGAGAATCTGTTTCCACCATCCCTCCCCATGCCCCTCAGCCTGCCCCCAAAAAACCTGAACAAACCCAAAACCAGAGATGAGACAAGAAATGAGCGGTGGGGAATTAATAGAGTTTGTCTTGTCCCCTGGGATTAACTCCACCTAGAAGAGATCAGGTTTAGAAATACCTTCCTTGGGTTGTATCATCAGAAGTCTATTTTATATGAAACAGATTATCTATAGATGTCAGCATCCTCATCAGCATATGCAGCACGTAGAACTAAAGAAAATGCTAAGCATCTTTGCAATTAATTCAAGCTGGAATTCTTTTGTTACTACAGCCATATGTATAAGTATATATATTATATATGTATTAGAAAGGATAAAGCAGCCAGAGTCGGAATGAAAGAAAGAAGCTGATTTGTTTCATAGGAGAATGTCTTTAAATACAGAAGTATTCTGTGTATTCAAGGCAAATACAGGGTGGAAACCAACAGAAAACATATTTAAACTGCACTAAGGCAAGCCTACCTTTTCAAATAATCTATTTTAGAACTGATTTACGAGTTCTGCTGAAACAGATAAATAGTGTACCCCATCTATCTCTTTTAAAAATATTCAAGATTGTTATACAGCTTTGTTTAGCTGCATCCCATTCCTTTTAGATCCAGTTTCAGGATGATTCTAATTCAATAACTGCAGAAGCAACGACACTAATATAAGTATCTCCAGTAAAATGTTATTTCACAATCACGGCAGAGATTAGTCTTACTTCCAGGAGTCACACTGATTCAGTCAGGATACAAAACCAAATACCACATTACCTTATTTTTTTAATCAAATCTAACTGATGTAAATCAAGTACAAAATTATGATTGTGAAATCATCATAGTGAAATATGTATAAATGACTTTCGGATCTTGTCATAGAAAAATAGAAAATATTTATGACAAAGAATTAAAAAACAAACAAACAAAAAATAAACCCCCAAACCTCCACAACCTTAAAGGGTCTAGGTTTGAAGAAAACATGAAAGAATAAAAGCAAGCTTGAGTAAATTCTAATTTATTCAGGGTTTCTTTTGTAGTTGTTTGAGCACCTAGTCTAAAACATAGAGAAAGAAACACCCATTCTGAGTGTGCATGGTTTGTTTAAGGGAATTCAGTGCAGAGTACTTAAGAGAAATGAAATTTGCAAAACAATTCTGACTAATCAAGGTCTGCTTTCCTCAAGTATGCATGAAGTAATGAAAATCAATCAAAACCCAAGACAGCAATTTTTCTTCAGGAATATAATTTTCTTCTTAGGGCTAAGAAGACAGTTTAGTTTTCATGCCCCAAAGCCCTCAATTCTTCTTGTGATAACTGCCTGCATTGCTAGATGTGCTAAGACAGCTTCTTACTGGACTAGCATAAGTACATCCCATATGACTGTTCAGCAGGTGTCAGGTGGGGACAACCTCTCACCCCTTCTGGGACTGAACCATATCAGAACATAAATTTGGACTTCCCATATAAGGCTTAGGGTCTCAACATTGCTACAAGATGTTTAGCCTCTCAAGGGACATAGTAATGGGGGGGAGGGGGGGGGGGCGGGGACCCAAACAAAACAAAAAAAAACCAAAAACCCACAACAATGAGGAGGAATAAAAATCCTCAATATCAGCTCATAGAAAAATTATAATTATGCTCACTCAGCTCTCAAATATATCTTCATAAGCTATATCTACCCTGACAAGTAAAATGAAGCTAGTTCACACACTTGAACACTGAACTGTCCACCTACACTGAGCAACTGCTTGCTCATTCCCCCACTCCATTCTCCCCAAAAAACCAGAAAGACCTTTAGTGAACAGCCTCCTCCAGGCACGTCTTCTTCCATGATTGGCAGGACCAAGGCTGTGCTACATTTGGCTCACTTCATTTGGCATGATCCACTGATGCTATACCCAGCAGCTCTTGCACCCTCACACAGTACCCTACAGTACCAACCACTAACTCTCTGCTATCTGGCTGAATAAGAGTAAGAGTAAGAGCAAAAGAGTAAGAACAGGAACAAGAACAAGAACAAGAACAAGATTAAATCCTGGGCTGAAAACCAGCCCTTTTATTAACCTGGACCTAAGAATGTTAGGTGTTAATAATAACAAAAAAATAATGTGGCAGGAGCTGGAAAGGTGGATCTTCATCGTGAGCATAGTGGGAAGACAAAGATCCCATCAACAGCCCTGAGGTCTGTGCTGGACAAAGGTCTGCATGACCTTGGTGGGTTGTTACTGTGGATTTGTTTGGAATGGTCTCATTGATGGCTTTGCGTGCCCACTGTAGACTTGACAATGCTGTACTGGTTCTTCACTGAAAAGTCTGTTCCTACCAGCATGGGGTCCCAAAAGAGAGCATGCTGGTGCAGGCTGGATAATACCAGTGCCATGCAGACACCAGTGTGGGGCAGGTATATGGATGTGGTCCTTGCAGGCCATATGTTGTAAAACTCTTCCAGGTCCTGGGATCAGGATTTTCACAAGATGGAGGAGGAAGGTACTTGAGCAGGGAGAGGATGATATAATCATTTTGATAGGAGCAGATAGCATAGTGTAGGAGACAGTTTGACCTTTAAGGGAAGCACATCACAGTCTTCTAGGACATGCAAGGTGATCAGGCAGCAGGCAGTGCATTGAACAGGACTGAAAAATGAACTGTGTGAACTGCTTGCAGCAGTAACGCATCCAAATCTGTCCTATGGTCTGTGTGAATATCCACAGGTTGTCTGGGGTGAGGTAGAGATGTAAGATTCTGAGGCATAGGTAAGGATTCACTTAAAGTATGCATGTATATATTCAATTGTTCACAGTTTGGATTTCATACCATGGTTCTAATTTAACTTAAAAACATGCATATAGATGGCCTTTGAAGCTGGATTAGACCATCTGAATGACTGCCAGGACTTGCATGTTCTATTACCTGTGGTTTCCCTGCATGTGTGCATTTAGACAAATTTTTGAAAAAGGAGAGATAATAATAATATTCCTTGTTCCTGTGGAGGTACATGTATATGTTTATATAGATCTCAGCACAGTAGTGCCTGGGTCCCATTTAAAGCTTTCATAGACTATTGTGGTGTCAGTATTGAATAATAATAGGCAGCATATAAATGCCAAAATAGAGAATGAAAAACTCGATCTGCCTCAAGGGTCTGTGTTTGAAGGTGTCAGAGACATTAAAAACAAAGAAAACAGAAAAAGCGATATGCCAGATGCACACATCTGCATCAGTTCAAACCCAATCCCCAGCCCCCAAAGCTGTCAAGCACAACTTGCAGAAGGAAAGAAAGATTATTTATTTATTTAACCATCTATCTATGTACAGAAAGCAAGAGTGGAAAGGGCTCTGGGGGAAACTTCTCATGGTTGAAGTATGTTCTACTTTTTCTTACTATACTCCAACCTAATTATTTCCCCCATGTTTTCTGTAAGACTTTTTCTACATGGCTGTAGCAAACCACAAGTTCTTGTGGGTTCAGCTATTTCCCAGACACATGGGGTGCAGCGCAGCACCATCCACTGCATCGGGATTTAGTTCTACTTTATTCAAGACACACACGAGTGATTCAGGAGCCCACAGAAAATACTTTGCTTCCTCTAAAGGCACAGGCTAGGCATGAATTGACCTCTGAATGTCCACCAAGGCACAGCACATGGCCCGGCCCCATGCCCCATGTCAGGAACACTGCTTCAGGTGCACCCCACCTCCTGGGTGGCCCAAGGGATAGGTGTCTGGGAGGAGGTGGAGGTCCAGTTGCCTTCCCCAGCTCAGTCTGGCAGCGGTGTGCACGCAAAGCCAGGAGCTCTGTCACGTTCCCCACCTTTACAGAGCCATATCTGCTACCCGGGCTGTGGGCGGTGGATATGGAGCTTGTGTTGCTACGTACAGGTGGCTCTGCCGTGTCTGCACTCTGGGCCACTACTGCTTTGTCACCACTTCCTTGAAGTATCCGACCTTCTTCCCCGAGCAGCCTCATCACAAGCATCTGCGTGCATGTCACGCTGCTCTGCTCTGCCCTGATCACAGCCTGCCTTCAGCCCTTTGCCACCTTCACTGCTGAGGTAGGGAGCCATGCAGGTGATGCTGCCCCAGCCTCCCAGGGAGGATGGGTGGTGTGAAACATGGGGGTAGGCTCAAAGAGGGAATTCTGGCTGTTGCCACTGTAACAGTAGCCTCACTTGGGAAGTTTGCTATCGTTTAAGCATTGCAGTGATATTGCATAATGCCTGTGTCAACAACAGCATCCATCAGGGAAAGCCCTGGGGTACAGAGGAAATTCCGGATGGCTTTTTTGTATTACAGCATAGAACAGCACTGGTTTCTCTTCCTGTGGTGACAGATGCACACCAGACATTGCAGATGGAGCAACTGGCACTTGGACCATCATTCTACAGGACATCTGAGTATGTACACGGCCAAGAGCTGCGCAAGGGATCTATATGCAAGAGAAAGGGCCATTTTGGGAAATCATGCTGGAAGACTGCTAGAAAATGCCCTGAATTACTATTACATAATCTAATTTATTTATATGGGTTTGTTTCATTATAGTCTTCCTTAGCAAGACTTTTTCATTAACAGCAAAAATGTCAAATTATTACCCCTTTGTCTGTTCCAGGCAGGAATCAGCACTTCTGGGTGGGTAGTGAAAATCATGATTTTTTCTGTTATTCAGCTTCTATGGTCTTATTTATCTCCTAATTCCACTCCATGGTGGTGTCTCTTGCAATTCATACATGATCTTCAGAGGAGATGGAACATTTATACTCCCCTCCCTCCTCCATTCTTTACATGTTAGGACTGGACATGTGGTGAAAACATTAGAGTTGCTTAGATAGGGGCACTGACTGTTTTCCTATAATACTCTGTGAGGCCAGCTATTGGCAGTAGACTTGAATTTTTAATATCCAATTCCTTACCAAAATAATAAAATCTGATTAATTTGACTATGTGTGCTTAATAAATCGTATTCATTATTTAATCAATATTCATTGCTATAAAATACTGAAAATCACAAAATAAACACTGTTAAGAGACTTACATATTCTTATTACTGATGCTTTTGCCTGCCCCCTCCCCTTCCAACTCCAATAAGTTATTGAGTGTCTTTCTAAACTTGCTTTTAATTTTGTTCCTACAAAATGTTTTTGAAAGCAGCTCTGTTTCCTTGCCTACAGGACAGAGGGCACACACAAGCTAAGACTCTTCCTTTGACGTCACTCTCTAGATATTCCCACTAGACTGACAAGGGACAACCATTTTCCTAATGGCCAGAACAAAATATTTGTGATCACAGGGCTCTTCATACCCCTCTGTCCTCATCCAATGTTAAATGGAGCCCAGCTTTGCTCTATGAACCTAGATACATCTTTGTCAAAGGTAGTTTAGAGGGTGTCGTGTGTGTGTGTGTGTGTGTTAACTCTTCCTACAACCATGGAGATTCTGGAAAGCAGCTACACCAGTGGGCCAAAGTCCCAGTCTGCCCCAGCCTCCTCTTTACCACTTAACTGTCCCTTCCAGCAAGGAACTGTTCTGTGCAAGGCAAGTTCAGTTCTGAGGATGAGACGGTATTTCTCAACAATCTGCTGATGTCTTGTAGAAAGCTTTGATGACCATTGAAGCTGGAAACAATTCCAGATGGAATTGTCTCTTTTCTGTCACTCACAGTGCAAAACAGGAAAATCTACATAGAAGTTACTTCTTTGTTTCTAAAGGGTTCACCTGTCCCTGCTACTCATTTCTCCACCTGACATCAGGACTAGAATCAACACAAACTGAGCTGACCTGACTTAGCAAAAGAGAAGGAAGATATTTCATTTTGGTTTAGCTCTTCAAAGCTTGTACCATGTCCCAAGATTACATTTCATTTTGAGCTGACTACTTGAATTATCACAACAGCTAAATCCTTCAAGGCAGGGTCTGTGAGATAGGATATTTATACAAGGCACAGTGTAATGAACATTCTGAGCTTGAATGAACCCCTCAGAGCATGGCTATTGTGCAAGTAACTTCTAAGAAAAGCTTTGTAGGACCTCCTCTGTCATGGCACATATCCTGTCACATCTGTATAGAAGCTGCATTTGGAAAGAGAAGCGATTAATTCTTCATACAGAAAATTTGATCCACAATCACAACAATTAAAGCAGTAATACTGAGTGTTGAGTTCTCATGTTCTCTTGCCCATGCATTTTGACTTGCATTTTATCCCAAATTTTGCTGAGCTGTCCTCAACACAAAAACTACCATTTCCTCCCTGATTCCCTGTCCCCTCCTGATACGCCCCAGTTCCTCCAAGTGCAGTGACTTGAGTTTCCTTGATGCCACCCTACCCTGTGGGTCCTTGACTGAAGGTGACTGGAAAGAGAATCTGAGGGAAGGCGCTTGAGTGAAAATGGTGTGCTACAGCAAGTATAGAGGCAGCTGTCAGAGCAAAACGGCCATCCCCAGTATAATTCCCAAACCTTTTACTTTGGGGGGTGAGGGGAGGAGGAATGTTTAGTTATGTATTATCATTAGTGATAATGTTTAGTCCATTATCACTGTGAATGGGTATATACAGATATGTAACTCTCACATGTGTGTGAGTCTGTTCGTATACATATATAAATACACAAACACACACAGCAGCAGACTCCATTTTTAAATTAAATCTTAGTCAGTATGGAGTTAAGTGCCCGTTCTTGCAGCACTGCACGGGCTGTTCCTCTCTCAGCACAGGGAAGGTTCTCAGGCAAGTCCTGCTCATCTCAGCTCACTCTGCTTGTGCAGACCCATACAGCACCGAGATCATTATTTCACCCACTGGCATCTCTGAAATCCTGAAGATCAATGTTCTTTAAAAATTTAAATACAAGTATCTCGGCTGCCTTTGTGTGCTGCAACATTAACTACAAAGAGCAAGCAATGGTTTTATGCTTACATACACAGCAGCCATAAATAAATGGCAGCCCAGGCCGCAGAGCTGAATAGCTTGCTTTAGACAACCAGAGAAGATACAGTCAGCTTATGTCAACTACTCACCATGCTGGATCACAACCTGAACATTGCCTCGACCGTCAGAGGGTTGAAGCCTTTGTTCAGAAGCACAGGAAGGAATGGAAATCTACACTATGTTCTAACCAAGCCCTTCATTTCCTGGTCAGTTTTAAACCATCCATATGAGAAATACAAACATTTCAGATTTATATGAAAAACAGAGATGTTCTAAGTTTCAGTAGTGAATGTTCCTCAGAAGCAAAACTGTAATGCTAGGTCTGAACTCCATACAGGCCAGCACTAGGGCATCCTAATAATAGGGAGATTAGGAAAGAGGATATGTCCCCCCACACCCACTCCATATGTTATGGAAAAGTGGACTAGAGGCATTAGCTCAATTCTATTGCATAAATAAATGATGTTCTGATGAGATCCCAGGGCAGAAGTAGCGCTCAGTAATGCTTCAAGAACAGCTGTCCAGTGTTGTGAGAATGTACCACGTCTGGTATTTGAGGAGGTATGGGGGACAAGTTTTACAGAGAATTTAGTGAGAGGCAGCAGGGGAAAAGTGGGAAGAGACTCCAAGAGTTGAAGTCCCACCGTGATGCAAGAACCCTGACACAAAGCTTACTGATCTGGAATTTGCGTGGCAGACAGAATTGCACGTCACGCTGCATATCAGTCCCATAGGAAGTATCTATTCTGCCAGGAAGCTGTAGTTGGGAGTCGGACCAGAAAAGCAAAAGAATTAAAAAGCAAGGATACTCCTTGTTAGCAGGACAGAAATACTCTGGAGAACCTGGACTCAAGTGTCTGTTTCTTCAAAGACATTCTGAAAATATTAGAATATTCAGTAAATGAGACTGACTTGATCCATTTCCAATGTTCATTCCAAAGTGTAGACACGGTTTAGAACATCTCCAAGGGATTCCCACTACCAGGACTGTTGGCAGGGCGGACAGGTGCTAACTACTGCAATGCTTGTAACGCAAACAGCCCCTCATTGAATGAAAATAGATCAGAGCAAAAGTCCAGATAATACAGTGACACGTGCAGTGGAAGGAAGTACAAAAATAGAGCAACAAATGAGGGCTGTGAGGTACATCATTTATTAAGTAAATAAGAAAAAAAAATAATCCTGTAAAGTGACTGTTCTTCTCAGATACTTCTGGGACAAATCAATTTAAACTTTGCACACTGCTCAGGCTACAGCTAAAGAATTAGTGTCCCGTGTAGCAGCCAATCTACTCCTCTTTTTTAGTAATGCACTGTGAAAAATCTATTATCCTATCTATAATTCTTACTGGCCTGTTTCTATTTATTGCTTTGAAGTTTGTGTCAGCAGGCAAGTGTAGCCTTCAATTTAGCAATAGCGTAATATTTGCACCCATTTCAGAACTTCTCACACAGGGCCTCATATGGGATTTGACTTGGGGTTTTTTGATGGATGATCAGCAAACCAAAATGCTATAGTAAACAAACCTAAGTGGAAGAAAAACACAATTCAGTCAATCATTTCAGCAAAATGAAAACTCTTGAATGATGGACGCTGTTGGGGGGTGCAAAATAATGTACTCACCACTCTTTCTCTTTAATATGCTATTGCATTTAATTCTTGTTTTTTTCCTACCCTCCATGTTACTTAAAATTCTGAGGTGCACAAATCCTGGAAAATCTCTAGAATTTTAGTGGGCTTCTGAGAGAAAGTAACTACTAGCTTAGAGGTGAGATTCCTAGGCTGGGGCTTGTTTACTCTTTCCGATTGATACAGTGCAATTGTCCTATTAGATCAACTGCATGCAATTTAATGCAAAGAGCACCTGCAGCTGCTGCAGCATTTGTGAAATCTCTAAGGACAGTCTGAAAACATGATGCTTTTGTCTCTGCCACTATTTTTTCCCCCTCAGTAAGGTATTTCAAGTAAATAAATGAGGAGAGTTCATTAGCATGCACTGACTAAACAATTGTTAAAAAAAGACTCAAGGGCTGTGGTTTATGATAATTTTCTTTGCAATAACCTAGAGAACCTAATGTATAAATATTTCAGGATGGTGCAGATCACTCACTTTGGGCAGATTAAAAGATAATAGCACCTATGTCAAAACAAGTTAATGTCTTAACTTCTTTTTTTTTTTTTTTTTCTCCAAGCTCTTAGTTGAACTGAAAAGCTAGGCATGGCCAGATTTATGCCACAGCTTCACAAAAAGAGAAGCAAGAAACAAGAAAGTTGCTTTCTGCTAAAAATATAGCAATATTCAATGAATGCTTGTTTAGAATATTCTGCAATATGCCACACATTTGGATAAGAAAAAGCCCTGAGCATAGGGCTGGGTTTGCACATTACAGATCTACTTAAAAGGGATCACAGTCACAAAAGTAGACCCTCCTTAAATAGAAACAAGTTATTCTTATAAAATAGCATACGCTCAAGTCAGCTTCCCTGAGAGCTTTCCTCACCCAGTTCAAAGACAGGTAGCACTCATGAGTACCTCTTCCATTCTCAGAGCTATTGAGATACTTTCTTAGGGAAGCACATGGGCAAGAACAAATGCACTATTTCCCTCTTTTGAGAGTGCTTGATCTGATAAACTGCATAAGCCCAGTTACCTTTTCTCATGCAACCCCCTTCCTTTTAAACACCTGCAAGATGTTAGCCTAATAATAAGTCAGTTGTTAAAGATAGGAGCATTTTAGAAACATAACAGAATCTTGGCATTGAATTTGTTTTATTTACTGAAAAAGAATTCATTGCAATACAATACATGCATTATGGAAATATTTCAAATACCAGCCAATACAGGAAAGCACAGTTGCCACAGAAAACAAATCTAAGGCCCTCAGGAGTTTCATATGACCTTTCCGGTGAAATTGATTTCCTTTTTTCCACCTTTGACACAGGGAACTTTGCTCATTCTTATCTTAAAAAGGAATCACCCTTCAGTTATACCTCAGCTGACTATCTAATGGCCATAGACAATACTATGAGTTTCTTGATTTCTCCACTCCCACCAGCCAGTCCCTTTCAGGTGACATTTTGTGCTCAGTTTCAAATGGAAGAGGTAATGACAATCTAACATGCATTTCTCTGGCATATTTAAACATCCTGTGTGCCTCCATATTGAAGCTAAACATCAGATGGCATTTTCCTCTGGTTGTCCCTACTATGGAAACTCATTTCTGCTTAAAGCAGAGAGAGAGGTACATTGAAATGAACTTATGTCCCAATTCTCAACCCCCCAGCAAAAATATATGAAAGGGATCAAAAGCTCCTGGATCTTCTTTCATCTACATATTTCCTTTATTCAATCTAACACACCAAGCTGTTTGAATCTTCTCTATGACTTTGCTTGACTAAAACATGACTCTGTAGGGTAGGTTTTTTTTCTGATCTGGAAGACTGTTAATTTGACAGTTGACAGACACAACTCATTCACCATTAATCTTCTTTGCCAAAAATAATTGGACTCTAAACTTCTATGATTTTGAAATTTAAGAACATCTTCCCCTCAAAAAAAGAAAAAAAAAAAAATTCAAGATCATCATGTAGTTGAGGACGCACAATGTCACCTGTAGCATGGTCCAGTTAAACACAGTAAGGCAAACTCCAACAGAAAGGACCATTAACTTGTTTGTTCCTTTCTCAGTTTATGCTCAAGGGCCACTTTATGCAAGGTGCAGCATGTCTTTGACACAGCATAGGCTCTCTCTGATGCATATTTCAGCGTGCATATTGATACCAAATCCTGGAAGTGGTCAGTGGAAAGCAGGTGGCAGGGTATTTATGGAAAATGGCCTCTAGTTGAAACTGATGACCACCTATCCCATGTCTGGCCACCAACAAAATCTCTACCCAGCTCCCTGCACAGCCTCAGCGATTCTCCTTGTACTTCCTGCTATCTCACATAACTCCCTCTCTGCTTGAACTTACACTGTGCCTTCTTCACACTATTTAATCTAGGATTTCCCCAAAATCCCTTTTCTACTTCTTCCACTTCTGCTGTCTCCAGACACAGTGTCAAGCTAAATGCATTTTATACCAGCATATCAGATTTTTTGGTTTTCTTTCAGAGAAGCAGTGGTGACTGCAGATCTGTTATTTACCACTCACTATAGCAAGGGGGACACACTGAAACTAGCAGGAGGTTGGTTTAAGCAGATTAAAAAATAAGCACTTCTTTACAGACTGGATAGTGAATTTGCTGCCAGTGGAGATTGTGAAGGCAGATATCAATAGTAGGTCTAAAAATGATCTAGAAAAATTCACGGACCATGGCTCCATAAAGAGGCAAAGACAATTAGAAGAAAAGCAGCTCTGACATCCCCAGCACAACAGTTCAGGCTCCTGAACAAGTATGAAGGGAAAGGAATTGAGCAGGCTCACATGTTCTCCCAAAACTGCTCCTATCTATGGCAGCATATTGGTCTAGCTGGACCACTGCCCTGGCTGTTCAGGACATTTCTTGTGTTCTCACTATGGAAGACACCTTCGGTATAACCATGCCTCTAGCCTCACTGAAAGCAGCGGCCGTGCGGAGAGTGAAACCACAGAGAGATGTCTGGTAATGGGAGGTAAACTGCTTGTCTGAGATGCCCAGGCTGTGGCTCTTGCACATGAGGTGCATGTATGCAACATGATTGTCATGTTTTGAAGCGCAAAGACCCAAATACAGACACTGACCTGGTGTGGGCACTGTGAGTCTACTCTGACTGTTGTCAGACAGTGCTGAAATGAAGCATATCCATGCACAGCGGCATCCAAAATGCCTTCCCTTCAGTTAGAAAAATTACATCCTTTATACATGGGCTCATATTCTACACATCTGCTGAAGGTGGTATGCTGCTCAAACAAGTCTGCTCTCTCATTTATCTTCTGTGGCTTTCAGCTGTGACTCCTGTGTGTTTTCTGAGGTACAGCAGTATGTTCAGTAGAGAACAAAGCACAAAGCCGAAGAGTTACTCTCATTTCTAAATTTGTTGCATGCAGCATTCAGGCACATCAATCTGTTAATTACTATGTCTGGAAAGCCTTGGCATACATATTCATCACCTGCAATTGTCATGCTGCCAGCTCTTGCAATTTTAATCACCAGCTTCATGATATTTGGCATTTTTCTTGAAGTCAAATCCCTCAGAGTTGTTTGGTTTTCTGACAGTCTCAGTTTTGCTTCTTTTTTAAAAAGAAAGTCTAAATTTAAGGCCCTGTGATTTCAAAGAATAACCCAAAAAATGTTCCTTAAGAGGAGAGGGAAAAAAAAAAAAAAGGAAAGAAATTTCAAAATCTGGGGAAAAAAAATGAAGATTCTGGAGAAGAGTTGTAAGAATAAACAGTCTTCAAGGAAAGTTAAGTTCACTTCAGTGAAAAATTTAGAGGAATGAGTTTATATAGGAAAAAGAAGGTTGGATATTGGAGTCAATATGGTCATTAATTACATAAGTTATTATCATAAACGGTGATCAAAGGAGCCAACATGGCTCTTAGAGGATGAACTCATAAGAAGAATTTATTCCCAATTGTAATAGAATGAACATTATTAAGATTTTTCTGACTGCTAAGGCATCAGAGATGGCTGACTGTAAAAACTGTGGAAATCTCTTTTGCCAGAGATTTAGATCTAATCGAAATTATTAGATCAGACAAACAGCTGTGAAAGAGCTTCACAGTATACTTCATCCTGCTTTAGACTATCCATGAAGCCTCTTTTACAAATTTGTTTCTGTAATTCAATATGCTTTTTTTTGCAGCAACAACGTGCTGATGCTACGCAGCAACTTTTGTTAGTAGAGAGCAACAAAGCAAACAAGTGGAAGAGGAGATCTCTTAAAACATGCAGAGACCTATGCCACATGTTCATTCCCTGGTGAATACTATTTCATACTCTCTTCCGAAGAGAATATGCCCTCGTGCAGATGTTCACCCCACCACCTCCCCAGCACAGCATACTCCACAGCTGTTCAGATTTCTGATTGTCTTTGCAGAGAACGAGTCTGAAACTCTTCTGCCTGTTTTAATAATGTCATGAGTGATTTCTAAAAAGTATTGGGTTTTGAAAGACAAGGTGATGGAAGACAACTGAAAATTTTTGGGGAAGGCTGATATTTTATTCTCTACCTCAATACTTGCTTTGCTGAAAAATCTTTTATTGCTTTCTTTACTCACTTGAATGAGGAGCATTTAGAAAACTACTTCACAATGAGAAGAAGTGTTGCTTTCAAAATGTTACATTCTGCGCACAAAGCAAATGCTTGCTGGGAACATCTTCAGGCAGAAAAGAATAAAGAATTTTGTACTTGAAATTTGTAAATGGAACTCATTGCTAGGATTTCTGAATGATGTTGGTAGCCAAGAACTGCCTGTTTCATCTTTGTGAGTATTAGAAATATTGGTACTTCAGGTTGCCATTAATTTTGAAGAAAGTGTGGGTAGAGGGAGAAGGGGCAAGAGTACCATATTGATTTCAAAGGAAGGGGACATCATACACTTAATTGAATTGTACATCAGAATTGTCTCTTCCCGTTACATTTTTATAGTACAACAGGAAAACAATTTTATTTAAAAACATGCAAATAATAAACAATATAAGTATGTTTACCACACCTAGATGATTTTATCATGCCTATTTATTTCTATTATCTGGATAAGAATACAGTTCTGTGTCTATAATATATAAAGTCAACTTTATACACATAAACAACAGAAGCAACTGCACTGAACACCTTCCTCTAGGATACATTTATTTCTTCCTGCTTTTGAATTTGAATTCACAGAACCACAGAGTGGTTCAGGTTGGAAGGGAGCTTCAAACTCCCCTGCTCAAGCAGGGCCACCTAGAGCCAGTTGTCCAGGACCATGGTCAGACTGCCTCTGAGTATCTCCAAGGATGGAGAATCCACAACCTCCCCAGGCTTGGTCACCCTCACAGTAAAAAAAAAGTGTTTCCCGATGTTCAGAGGGAAGCCCCTGCACTCCAGTTTGTACTTTCAAATGCCTGGAAATGGTTTCCAGGATTAGCTGCTGTACCACCTTCCAAGGGATCAGGTTGAAGTTGACTGGCCTGTAGCTCCCTGAGTCCGCCATCTTGCCATTTCAGAACAAAATGGGAGGAAGTTCATAAACAAGTTAGGCATGATCTATGCCACTTGTAAAATGGCAATGATACTCAATTTCCTCACAGGAATATTGTAAAAATTCAATTAACTTAGAGTTCTAATATAGACTAAAATATACAGGTAATATTTTTCCTGAGAAATTAGGTATTTCCTTGAAGACCCCTGTTTAACTTCTTATCATCTTTGCAGGAGAAGAAAATGAAAAAACACAGGTAAAATATGACAAGAAAATAAGGTTTTTTCCTCCAAAGTTACTCCTCTGTGTTGAAGAGAAAGTCCTGTGGAACAAGGCAAATGTGTGTTTCATTACTTCATTATCTTTACAGGTAACAGTGTGACATTGCCATAAGCACCCTTACAGCAAAG
The DNA here is from genome assembly GCA_013400195.1 of Aramus guarauna. Classification (NCBI taxonomy): domain Eukaryota; kingdom Metazoa; phylum Chordata; class Aves; order Gruiformes; family Aramidae; genus Aramus; species Aramus guarauna. The sequence continues at coordinate 34,035 of VXBL01003488.1, read as the reverse complement.
CCATGTCAAAGTGAGCTGCAGATCAGCTGTGCAAGGTTACTCCTTCATCCTCTTCTCTGTTCCTCAGCTGGCTTTAGGGCAAGTTCTCCAAGGAGTGACCTCTTGGCTCTGTACTTCATACTCCTGCTACTCTTGTACCAGGGAGTATGGATTTGAAAGCAAACCTGATTATCAAAGCAGCAGAGTTTTATTTCCTACTTTGGTCCTTAGACCTTAGCAATTAATTCAGACAAATACTCAGCTTTATGGTTAGAGGCTGGGGAGCTGATTTGTAAAAATAAAAGGCTCTCTCTTCCTTAAGTTTTTATCCACCCATCAAAACTCTGTGTCCGTGATTCTTTGATTTCAAAATCCTAAGCAATTTCAATAGAGAGTTATACAACACATAAGCACATGTATTTTCCTGCCTGATAAAGTTTGTTTTGAAGAGATTAGAACTAAATCTGAAACAACGGTTCAAGAGACACAGAGGAGTGTTGAGGGCATTTCATTGATTCAAATCTAATTCAAGTCAACATTTGCCAGAAGTAAGAAGTGTCTGATTTCCCTTTGGCTGTTAGGACAAGTTCGTTGCTGGTTTTTCTTTATCCTCAACAAAAATATGGACACATCACATAGTCTTTCAGCATTTTGGGATCCTTAGGAAAGAGGATGTGAACTGAATAGTCTCAAGGCAGTTACCCACACATTCAGACAAGAAGAATAGTGCATCAAGAAGTACTGACTTCAACAGCAACCAAACCTAGGGCATCCTTCTCCAGAAGTGTAAGGTATCATCCTATGAAAAGATGTCCTTTAGCTGCAGAGGAAGCTTTTCACAGAAAGATAAATAAAGAAGGAAAGTCTTAATTTATATCTTATTTCATTGGAGTTTGCGTTGCTCCTAGTTGTGTTGTACCTGCCCAGCAGGAGGAGGCCATCAATTCTCAGCTAATCAATGCAGCCCTACTTCACAATATGCAACTTCAATTTCAATTAGTTTTGTATGTCCATAATCTGTAGTTAGCAATCAAGACATACTTCTGCCACTTGAAACATCCCACGGAACTGCAGGAATAACTAGTGTGTTTGATTCTGTTCCATTTAGGTTAATCTGAGATCTCCATGAATTCATTACTACCTGTAAGTAAAATCCTACTCAATGTTAGTGCTAATAACTACATCTCCTTCAATCGCCTAATTTCAGTAGTTTCTGTCAGCCTATCTTTTCCTGCCTGACACCCAAAACATTAACTTGTTTTAAGTGAGCCTTAAAAGCCCTGACTTTCTCCCAGCTCTTAGTCATTTAATCATGTGAATAAGGGGAAAAAAAATTAAAAAAAAAAATCTATATCTACTTTAATTTTTCTCTTTCCAAAATACCACAGTCACACTCACAAAGCTAGTCATAAAAGAATGCCTACAATCCCACATAGGATGACAAATCATATTTTATGGGAGATGCATGCAACACTGGTCTCCAGTCTATAACAAACAGACCACAAAGGCCATTGGGGGAAAGGAAATGTGGAAATAAGGTGGCTCTTCCCTACATTTTCTGTATATCCCCCAGCCACATTCTGCTCGCATGTTTCATGGCTTTTGTGGCAGCAATTCTTAAAATGGTCCACTGAAAATGGACCATTTCTCCCCTGGAAAGTAGACGCTCTGGCTCAGATGGAGTGTCATGGTGTCCCTTTCGCATTGTCCCACTGCCCAAAGGGATGTATCCTGGAAACATCTCAGATCTCTGTAGAGAGAAGAAACTGGAATGACAATTTTCAAGTTAGAATATTCATCATAGCTTCAACAGCCATAGCATTTTCAGTTCTAGTTTCCAAATAATTTTGCACTGTTTCTCTGGTTGGCTCCCAGACATGGCCAAACCTAGACTGTATCTGAGGAAGTAACAGTGCAGCAGAATGGAGATGAACATCCTTGATGGCTCTTCTGCTTCCCTTTCTGAACACAGAAGCTCAGGCAATTGTCATTGTCCTAGTGAGACAGCAAATAAGGATCATCATAGAGGAAATGACACACCTTCTAGGTAGTCCAATCCCAACACAAATGAAAGAAAATCAGGCCATCACTTACTGTTGTAGAAGATGGTGTCACTCAAGCTGCTGCATATGTGCTTTGCAGCTCCACCACATGCTGGCTAACATCCCACAGCTGAGAAGTCAGGATATTTCTCAGCAGTGTGCCATTGACAGTCGGGTTGGGTTATAAACCTTCTGCCCTTTTGGAGGGTCAGAAGAGCGAGCAAGGCAGTGTGGAGATTGCACAGGCTCAGGAAATCTGGCCATCAAGGCAAGAATCCTACAGCAGCAACCAAGAAGACTCTCTAAAGAACCTTGATAAGATCACCTGCAACATCAGAGTGAAAATTTATCTGGGCCTTTCTTTGCATTCTGAATTAGAAATGGGGGTAAAAAGTATTTTTGTCTTGATCTTTAAGGAAAGAAAACTTACTCCTACACCTC
>VXBL01003488.1:5608-31526 GCA_013400195.1 Aramus guarauna | reverse complement strand
CCTCCCCCCCCCCCCCCCCCCCGCCGCCCCCCATATCAGATGACTATTAATTTCCTAAGAAAAGATAAGACTTCGATATTTCTTAAAGACAATATAAAACCCATCTCAGAGAGTTAGGGAAGTTCCCATCTACCAGTTGATATTAAATATTTCCTCATCACTAATCAAGAGGCACAACAACTGCAGTATTTGATCATTTTTAACTTGCAAGTAATTCTAGCAGGACATGAAGTGTGAATATAATTACAGTCTCAGAATATTACTACTTCTATTGTCCTGGAACTCTATTCCACACACCTTCTTCAGATAAGATAGAAGTGTTTGATGTGAATACATCTTCAATTAACATTGCTGGCAGATAATGGAAGGCATTGATTGGAAAATCCTTATCAAGGTAAAAGTGCTTGAGAACTAAAGAAGCAACCTGCCTGTCAGACCTCATCATACTTTCAGCAATGTCCATAATCAAAATGGGGCATCATAAAAGTCCAGGTGATGGCAGCAGTTCTTCATCTGTACAGATTTATATGTACAAATATATATGTACTATGCAGATACATAAATAATAACAAAAAAAAATACCCATACCCATGCTTTCTTTATAGGGAATATAATGATGAAGTGTCTGGTATCTTAAGCCTTCTTTTTTTTTTTTTTTTTTTTTTTTTAAAGGTGCCTTAAAATTTGTGCATCCAAAAGGAATGAAAATTACTGTCATGAATCATTAAAGTTGTAATCAAGAGCATATTTGTAGATTTATAATCTCTCCAATGCACAAGATATCTCCTTCCGCATGTGGGCAACATCCAATTAGATGTTTCTACCCCATTAGAAAAATATTGAAGTTTTATTTCCCAGTGACTGAAGCTCCCTGATGCTGAGAAAAAAAACATGAATTAAATTGTGCATTTGCACAAATTCTTGCTAGGTGAGGGCTGACATAAGTCTAGGAAGCACATTTGACTCTGACCATGAACTGTGTGTGAATGGTTGCAGCCTTTCTGAGGCTGCAAACAATTCCCGGTGAAAGCTGCACTGCTTCATTCTCCTGGCAGACATTAAGGCTGACTGCCATATAAAAATAGCAGTAGCAGTATAACCTATCTGACCTATGGTGACTTTGGAAGTCCTGTTATGAAATGTGTATATATATAATTTTAACAGATTCTAAGTTATAGACTGAGAGACTTTTTGTAGCCAAGTAAAGTTTCTGGAAAAAGGAGAAGGGCAAAACATGGAAATATATTTGCTACTGAATCTGGAGTCAAATTAACTTTAAAAGAAAATACAAGTGGGTCCCTTGTGAATCTAATCTAAGTCATACAGACTTCATTACTTGTGTGTCTTCAACACATTTGTCCTCAGAACAGCCATTAACTCACACAACACAACCAGACATCTAAGCAGATGACTACAGGCCAACAGTAGCTCTAAATGCAAAAAAAAGAATAAACGAATTCCTTTCTCCTTCCCCTTTTCCCCATGTGCTCTAAGTTCCTGGGTCACAGCCTCAAGGCAAAGTACTTTGATTTCCTCTAACAAAACAGGGAAAGTTTTTTAATCTCTTATTTTTTTCGTGTGTGTGTGTGTCACTCTCCAACAATGTGCTATTGGTCTCTTGAAGAAAAAGAACAGAGCAGATGGACAGCTACTCTGATCTGGTGCAGTAACTTACATGCCATTACAACAGCCTATTGGGAGCTTGCAAAAGACATCGTATTCGAAGAGTTAGGGATCTTGAGCAAGCCCTATCTGCTCTAGTGGGTCTTGTACTTAGGTACTGAACAGCCTTTTTGTTAATACAAATATCTGTTCTAAGGAAATCTGCTGGAGTGCCCCGTGCTGGCATGTGCTGGTGGGTGTTATGACATCAGGAGAACATACACGTTTCTGTTTGTTACATGAAATAAAAGGCATCATGGCATGGCAGAGAGGAAGAACATCTCCGCCAACACGATCTGTGCAGTGTGCTGCAGGAAAATCCTTCTGGGGTCCACCCAACGCTGCATGAAAGCTAGGTTCCCAGTATCTTAAAGGACCTAAATTTGTTCACTATCTATACTCCTCTTTTTATTCTGTCTTATTAAAACAACTATTTCATTAAGCCATTCGTTGTTGGGCCTTTCTTAGTGGAACAGAGAAAGAACCCTGCACCATTTTTCTCTCCCCCCAACCCCCACTTGTTGCATAACAAACAGTAAGGGGAAAAGTGGGTATTTGCAGCTCTCAGAATAACCTGTGGGGATGTTTGTTACATGATATGATCTTCAGTATGGACTGTAGTGGAATAATTTCATTTACAAGTCTTGAAGCTCTGTGATGTGTTCTATCTGCATGTTAGAAGAACAGGCTTAAATTACTTATTGGGTCCTTAAGTCTAGACCAGCTTCCTGGTAGCAACAAAACTCCTCTATAACATTAAAAGGTATTCAGTCAAACCAGAGAAGGCATGCAGCAAACCCACCACAATTATTTACAGATATGATTTACAGGTATGTGGTATACTATGTTTGTGTTCATCACTCCCACAGGTCTCAGCACCTGAGGCTGTAATTTCATGTGTTCTCAGTTTAGGGAGGCAAAAAAGAAACTCCAGCTTCTGCTTCCCCATCCTCTCTGTGCCCTCCCTGCCGCATACCTTCCTCTCAGCTGCCAGCTTTCTGTGGATCTGTTCTGCAAGCTAGATCTGTGATCTGATTGCAAAGAACAGCTCCATGGAAGCAGTAGAAGAGTCTTGCAGTCACATGGCTACTGGCTTCATGAAAATCAGAGGTACCTGGGCAGAGGTTAAGGCCTGCTTCCAGGGAGCTGCATGTGCATTTTCTCTTGGTACTCATGCTCTAAAAAGTTCAAAGTTATCTGATCAAAGATTGAGTGCTGCATCATGTCTACCCAATCATTCAAATCCATCTGGACATGGACACAGATTGTGGCCAGGTCTGAGCGCCTCTGGGTGCTACAAAGCTCCTCAGCGAAGTCTTCTCCAACCCATCATGATCTTCCTTATAGCGAAGGTAAATACTGCATCAGTATTGGAGTCAGAGACCAACCTAACATCTCACAGTAAGGAGGGTCTTCAGAGGTCAGGAAGGTAGCCATATCCTTGCTGGGTAAGGGACAGGCAACATGTGCAGTTTTGGCTACAATTAGCTTTACTGGCTCAACTGCACCTCAAATTTTCCAGCTTTTACCTGGAGAGGAGGCAAACTCCTTTGCAAACCATCTCCTCTGGGGACCTCTGATGTCTGTAGACCTCTAGACTGCTACTAATAAAAATGGAGACAGGAACTATAAAACACTGGGACCAGAAGGGAAAGAAGAAAACAGTCTGGCTTTCTGAAAGGCAACACTTTATTAGTAGCCTATGTGAGGACTAAGCTGATAAAGAAACTCCATCTACTTCAGATTACTGCTGGGGAGGTGGGAAACGCTGGCAGTTGCATTTTCTTGTAATTTACAGCTGCTTCAAACCCTGCTGCTCCCCAGTCAGGGATGGGAGGGGGGCAATGTCTTATGCCTCCAGAGATATAATGAGTATGGTAGTTCTACTGCACTCCATCTAAAACTATGTGAATTTGCTGCTGTTTGAGATGTAACTGTATCATCCCTTCTGAGATTTTCCTTGCTGGCAAAAGGTATAGCGACTAGTGGAACCCAAATCCTTGGGAAACCACAAGAGAGGAGGCTGCAACAGGTAACCCTGCTTAGTCTAGCAAACTGTCCCATTTCTGCCTTGCCACTGTATCCTATAGGAGAAAACAAACAGTCTTTATCTTGTGTCCTCTCCTGGAAGATGGTGAAGTGTCTCTCCTCTCTTGATAGAGTGACAGCTACTTCCTGACCCCACTAAATCCCATTCCTTAGCCTTGTAAGTGGACTGTGCTGTGATTGAGGAACCTGCCAAGAAGTGGTCAGAACTGTGGATGGATATTTCCTATATCTGAATGGTCTCAAGCAAGCAAGGATATTTTTTAATGAGTTGTCCAGCATCTGGGTGTCGAGTATCTCAGGACATTTTGGAAAGTACTGAGGATCATGCAATGCTTACTGTGGTACTTCAGATGTCTGGTAGCAAGCCAGGTGCAATTGCACCCATGCTGTCTGTAAGGACAGGAACCATGCGTTTTCAAGCTTTTCTCCTGCAGCTAAGCTTCTTCACCCAAGAGGGAAAACAAGAAAGCAGCAGACAGTGCCTACATATTTACCTGCAGATAAGGAATGTGGACAATTAGCAAAGAGAAGGATCCCTGTGCAAAACTGCGAACACTTCAGGATGAGAGTGTACACACTGCCATTGGGTGGGGTTTTTTTTCTGAGAATGAAGCAAATTGATTTGCAACTTCCCACTAGCAATAAATAATGTTCACTTCTGCAGCTATATTGTAGGTCTTTTTCTGCTTGAGCAGTTGTTTGACAACTTGTGAAGTAGAAGCTGAGTTAATGACCCAAAATGAGAACACCTGAAAACGAGCCAGCTTTAGGTCAGCTAGCTGAAGTACATTCACATTCCATATAAACCCAGCATTGAACTATTTTACTGTCCTGACTCAAGAGGGAGTGGCAAAGTTCAGGGTCCACATCAGCAGGGTTTCTCATGCTCAAGTTTAGGTTTTTAATATGACGTAAGACATTTCGGGAGTTTAAACTGTTGAGAGAAGGAAATCACCTGAGGAAACAAAGGAGAATGGGAGACAGGGAAGAAATAAAGTTTATTTACTAGGAGGAAGAGGTGATGGATTTAAGGGAGGGTATAAAACCCAAATGTATACAAACATATAAATCCAGATGTTGGAAAGCAACTTGCTTCTGGGAGATGTGTGAACAAGTTTTTTCATGAACTCATTCTCCCTTTGAGAGAGCCAGGCTATTCCACTGGGATCCATGAAGAGGACCTGGAAAGCCCTCTGTCCTTCACAAAGACTGTGGGTGGCAAACCAGGGTGCTACAACGCTGACATAGGCATTAAGTCTGTCTCTCAGAGTAAGCCCTTTTAAAATCCGTGGCCAAGCACACATGCTTTGGCTAGCAGGTTCAGCACCTGAAAAAAATGGTCATGTGAGATGACCTAGGACTGTAAGGCATAGATAGTGTTACTAAAGGAAGGTTCTTTTGGCTTGGCCTGAAATGCAGAGTAATGAATTTCTGAATATGCATGTCACATATGTATTCACTATAACTCAGAATGTCAGGAATAAACCCTCTCCTGTGTTTCACTAGTCCTTTCCAGATGAATAAACAATATCGTTCTTGATTAATGTACACAGATGGCACATTTGTCCCCTAGCATTTTCAATATATGGCCATATATGGGCCATATCCTGAGGAACATGTGCTGTTGCTGCAGGGTAGACATAAGATTCCTTGTAAGTGGTGACCTGTTGTATCTGCAAGCTCTGCAGCCACTTTTATTCACCGTAAGTTTTGAGGGCAGTGCAATCACACTAGTGTTCCCTTCCCTCCATTGGCAGCAGAGGGAGAAGAGCCGCAGTGCAATTCCACTGCCATTAGCTGGGTGAGCATGGCAGCCAGGATACCACAATGGGGTCATTCACCGACGCAAGAGCTGCTGTCTTAGGTCAGTAACATGAAGGGTGCAAATGGCTCCAAAGTTGGCTTTCTGCTCCTAGTAATGGCCTATCTCCATATGACCTGATGATAAGGATACTGAGTAAACAATATGAGAGTTGTTCATGATGCAACATGCCAGGAAGGGAGATGTGGAGATATGTGGGTACCTGATCAACCTGAGCTGCCCTCTAGAGACATGGACATTAGTGCTCCAATCAAATTATTTGATATGCTGCTTCTACTGAAGTCAGAAAAACAAGATGAGATGTGCGTTCAAGCCACTGGTAGACATATGCTCTGATATCAGTGTCAGTGTAACAACATCCAGCTGGAATTTAAAACTGCCATGGTCCAAATTTCAGGGTCGCATCTATGCATGTTGGGTTTGGTATTCTCTTTCGCAAATGCAGGCTTTGTAGATGTTTAGTTCACAGAAAATCCTCCAGATACCCAACTTCATATGAGAGGATGACAAAAGACCATTTTCAACTCACATCACCACACTCAGCACAGAGCCATTTCTCACATCTCGTGCATATACCATCAAGAACATCATGTTCCACTAGCAACAGGGAAGTCTGCTGTTTCTGCTCCATTCTAGTACACTGAATATTACTACAGAGGATGACTAGCAATGCTCTCAGTCACTCCCAAACTGATGACATGAAGAACGCAGAAGGAATTTTATAATTTCTTCTATACCTGTCTGGCAAAGAGTGCTTAGCTCTTCACCATTTCTGAGCCACTAAACAGAAGATGAAAATGAAGCATGATAAAGATTGCACTTTTTTGGCACTGTGATCTTGGAACAGATTACTGTTAGATAATTAGATCATAAGCCTCCTCACAGCAGGTACCCCGGCTTTATAGCCACCTGGATTGTTTGTTAAGCACCCAGAACGCTATTCATGCTTTAAGAACAAATTAATTTTCATTAATCAATTAACAGTAGCCTATCCACACTAATGGTTAGACTGGATCATCAAGCAAACCTATTCAGAAATACTTTATGACTAATATTCTTCCTGGACTTAGTGCAATATTAGTTTACAAACTTTTAATCTTTATTTCCTTTCTCAGTTTATTTTTAACATATTATTTTAGCGTGGACAAATAGGCTTTCATTCTCTGACTGGTTTGTGAGAGGTTTACTGTTCATTTCATTTTTCATGTACCTATGTTACAAGTTTGGCCAGTTGAGATACCTGATGACGTTTGTGATCCTGACTTGATTGTTTCTTTTCAAAGCTGAAACATTAATGATAAATACAAAATAACAAAATAAACACCTTTCAGCATGAATTTTCAGTGGAAGAATAATGTTTTCCAGGATTTATGAAGCCAATGTTTGGAAATAGTTTCTTGAACTCTTTGCAACCCTCAAGATCTTGGGACTAAATTGAAATCAATATGACCTGAAAGTAAATAAACTTTGTACTTTCTATTCAGGTTATGTATTTGTGGAACATTTTTTTTTTTGTTTTGATACAGTTGGTTGAACAAATCATCAGTGGCTGAAATCACTCAGAGCTACCTGATTAGAGAGCTGAACAAGTCAATCTTAGGAGTGCAGCATGAATAAATGTGTGTGTCATATTTCGTTCTCCCCCTAGAGAAATACAAAATATTTGCTCTCTATTTTAACAGATATACCTGCTATTCAATTGCTAGTTCCAGTCAGTGAGTGGAAACAGGCTAAAACCAGCAGGAATTCTGCAATTAACTAAATTTAAAATTATGTCTTCATAAAGCAACAATCCTTCATGAGGGATTTAGTTGGGGGGTGTGTGTGTGTGTGTGTGTGATTTTGCTTTGTTTTTCTCTGGAAAAGAATGTTCTGGGCAGTATTTGTTGAATTGGAGGGCTAGATTCAGCAGGATCTGCATGGAAATTAAAGGTCCTTATTAATAAGTCCTTTTTCTCCTGGTTACAAGAGATGTATTGCCATTAGAAATGACAAAACTGCTCCCCACAAAATGATGTTTAGAACTGCAGGCTGCTGATTCCTGGGAAGACGTAGGCAACAAAAAGAAAACAGAATGTACTTCTAAGCAATTGGCTGATGACTGTATTATATAGCTCAAGACAGAGTTGGTACATCGTTGCTTGAGGAGCCCCTTCTGATGAAACATTTTTACATTCCTCATGGGGATACATCACATACATCGCATCTCTAGAGGACAGAACAACTTCAAATCATAAGAAAATCTGCTAGCAGGATATTAGTATGAGAATTCACCCTGAAAAAAAATATTCTGTGAACCCACTTTGAAATATGTGGACAAACTAATTTAGTTATCACAGCCCCTTGCTTTCCTTCCATGCCAACCAAAAGCCATCAGGGTAGCATCCTTTCCAGGGGATGCTAGAGACAGAGACAGGAAGGGGGTCTTCAGCAAAAGGTCTGCTTCCTTCTACCAGTAAAGCCTTCTATCAGAGAACGGTGACAAACAGATGACAGGTTTAGAAACTAGTTGTTTACTTCCCCAAAGCATGAGAAAAATTCAATCCAGCAAAAGGTACTTTGTCACAGTCTTCAATGCATTTGTGACAGCTGGTGACGGATTCACTTTGAAAATCACATTTTGAAAGGACACAACTTTACAGGCTTCTCTTAAATCTCTGATCCAAAGAGTCTGACATCAAGGCAGACATCATAACTGCTATCCCACAACCTTATTTTTACCAAAGCAGGTATGTTCCATGAGATGTCCAGTCTCCCACACACTGGTCTTGTTAGTGTCTACCTGCCAGATGAACAGGATCCATAGAGATTTTTACTGGTCTCCAGGGAGAACTTTAGGATATTTTTTTAAATTAAGTTTCACAGCGTACCTAAGCTCTGAACACAGGGCTCTGTGTCTAATCGTAGTTTAAGCATCTGACACATTGCATCTATTTACTCAGCCAATGCAATTAGTAGCTTCTTTGAAGATTGCCATATGACCAGATTCTACTGGGCTGAATCACTCACTAGAGAGGTGAAAAAAAAAGTCAAGTCAGAATTTCAATTACAGATTTACAGAGGACGTTTCAGGGAAATGGTGACGGTTATAAAGTAGGGGACAGTTCCCTCCTCTTGAATCCAGGCAAGAGGATGGCACAATGAGAAATATCAGGTGGTCATATAATTTCTATTGGACAGAGGATACTTGCAAGGACTGGGATTCTGTTTCTACTTGCATTATTGCCCTAAGTACAGATCCTTAGACAAATAATTTCATTTATCTGAATCTCAACTTTATTATCTGAATCTCAGTTTTAATCTGTTTTTATTCTCTTCATTGACATCTGTGGATGACAAGAATCTGTGAAAAGGAAAGTGAAGAGGAAGGAAGGGGGGATGAGTGATGGTGTTTGTCTTCCCAAGTAACCATTAGGCATGATGGAGTCCTGCTTTCCTGGAGATGGCTGAACACCTGCTTGCTGATGGAAAGTGGTGAACTAATTCCCTTTTTTGCTTTGCTTGTGCGTGGCTTTTGCTTTACCTATTAAACTGTCTTTATCTCAACCCATGATTTTTCTCATATTTACCCTTCTGATTCTCTCCTCCATCCCACTGGGGAGAGGGGGGAGTGAGCGAGCGGCTGCGTGGTGCTTAGTTGCTGGCTGGGGTTAAATCATGACACTACTGGAGGCAGCTAGAGGTAAACATTTCAGAATTCAGATTTTAAAATCATTATCCACACTAATTTTTGGAATCCAGTTATTACTTTATATTACTCAATAAGACTCCCTTTTCTTCTGAAAACTTGTAACATTCTCACAGAAAAAAAGGACTGTTCTTCTTTCAAGAATAAAAAAAGGTAGATATCTAACATTTACATATGAGAACTGTTTTTTTCCCCTCTAATCGAGCAGCATAAATAAAAAGACAAGAATTTAAATGTCTGCCTGGAAGAGACAACGCTTGTTAAAGCCAGTCCAACCACAACAAGCCCCTGCTGCCTGGACATTCTAAGAGCTGAAGACTTATTTGTTCCCTTTTTCTGCCAGACCAAGGTCCCTCTTGAGATCTTTCTCAAATACCCTGGGGTCACTAGTGGGTGGCCATGAAGCGCATGACCTGGCAGGCCCACCTGGTCAGATATTCCCTCCCAACCCCCTACGGTCCTTCTTTGCTGTTCTAATAGATGATAATTCAAATACAAAAATGATCAACATCATCATACATCCATTCTACAGTTTTCTGATAACAGAGAAGTGAGCACACCTTTTATCTGCAGTTGGTTTTTCTGCTCAAAATTTGGTAGCTAGCCCTGCAACTAGCTCTTTCAATCAGGCAGCTTGATGTTTTTGTGCTTTGGTTTTACCCAAAGTCAAACAAAGACGGGAGCGAGGAGAAATTGTGCATGGCCATACAAATATTTTCTTAGACATAAACATTTATGTTTCACATACATAATCATCAGGTGCATTCACAGGTATTTTACCTGATAGATGAAATCAGACTTGTGTGTTTTTATGTAACCATGGAAACCACTTCAGCCGAACTGAGATGTCTTAGCAAGGAGGGGGCAGTGGCTACCTGCTATTAACTGAAGACTGAGATACTGCAAAGTTGAAACAATTTGATTTTGTCACAGTGCAGATTTACCAGAACTGAAATTGCATGCTTATCTATCTTTCCTGCATACACTTTGTGATCCATTGCCTTCCATACCTATGCAGAAAATACATCTTAACATTCTCCCTAGTATCCCTTACTTAATAACATCTTATTGCTAAAGCTTATCCACTTGATTTCTCTGTTTCCTCCCTAAAGCTTTTGTCTCCCAGTTAAACTCTGCTGGGAGTAAAACTCACTGTAGTGGAGGAATAATTTTATAGTAAAAAACATTAAACTAAAATGTTAAGCTAAGTCAAGACCAATGTTACAGTATTGGTGCAAAAGCCTATACAAAGTATTCTGACCTACTGTTAAGTCCTAAAATAAGCTTGAAAGTAGGCTTGGAAATTTAGATGGCCATTTTTAAACAAATAGAGAATTTTCTCTGGAAGAGTGAACAAAAATAACCTTCCTTCCTTCCAACTGTGACCTGAAACTGAACCAAGAACACTCTTGGTTGCCAGAAAATCTGGGATCCTGCTAGGTCTTATATGCAAGTCAAGAGCCACATTTTTGTTTTCTTTGGCTCCTAGGAAATTCCAAATGTTGTCACTCCTGGTGGCCATTTCTATCGGTTATGTTGTTGCTAGTTCTGCTTAAGAAAAGCATCTCTGGGACTTGTAATGCACAATTACTGGTTACTTATTTTTGTCCTTGTTTATGAATTCCTTGCACTGGTTTATTTGCATGATGATGGTGTATTTATTTCTCAAACTAAGCATATTGGTCAAAATGTAAATCATAGGCATTTAGAAAATGCTTCTCCATAATTCAAAGTATGTGATGCCCACACAACAAAGTTTGTTTTGTTTACTTTTCCCCAGAAGAATATAGCATAAACTCTACAAATAAATAGATGTATTACAGTCCATGCTACTGCTCTTCATCTATAAATGGGAGCTCTGTCTTGTCTCTGAACTGGTAATCTTGGAAGCAGAGGGCAGGAAACAACTTTTACTGTGATTTTATGCAATATCTAGCATGTTCCATCCCTGATATTGATTGAATTTTCTCAGAGTCATGCTACTTGAAGTAATATTAAACTATTCATTTCTAACTGCTCATTTTCTTTAATTTTTTTTGATATTTCTTTTAAAAAAAGACAACATTCACAGAACACACAAGAGTGCAGAATGCACACGGAAATTGTCATGCATGTTTTATTAATTTATGCTCAGTTGTTGTGGGTTGACCCTGGCTGGGGTCAGGTGCCCACCAGAGCCGCTCTATCACTCCCTTCGTTCACCAGACAGGGGAGAAAAAGTATAACGAAAAGCTTTGTGGGTCGAGATACAGACAGGGAGAGATCATTCACTTATTATCATCACGAGCAAAACACACTGAACTTAGAGAGGAAATTCATTTAATTTATTACCAAACAGAACAGAACAGAGGAATGAGAAATAAAATCAAATCTTAAAACACCTTCCCCCACCCCTCCCATCTTCCCAGGCTCAACTTCACTCCCGGCTTCAAACCTCTCCCCNGCCATGCAAACCCAACACATCAGTGAATATACAATCAGGTAAACAAAAGCATGGAGAGAAAAACAATTTAAAGGCTGCTCTTAAATCAGGACTTTGGTTACTGAATCAGTTAATAATGCACATTTGGGGATACTTATATCTCAATACCAAACTGAACTTTTATCTGATTTTTATCTTGAGCTCTATTATCAATTTCTTATAATTAAAAAAGTATACAGAGGAAAAACTTCTGCAATTATCTGTTGCTGCATCAAGTTCTCGTATAGATAACAGCACAGCGCTGGTATAGCTTCATGAATCTCAGTTATAACATTTTTGTTAGTTACTTGATCTCAGATCTCAGACCCTTAATTTAAATTATAAACCCAAGAAAAAGAATGCTGCCTAGCTTAAATTGACAAAGTAAAACAAAAGAGATGGAATGAAAACAGACAGCACTATTACAATATCAAATGTCTTACTGAAGAAAGAAAGTCTTGTATTTTTTTTGTTTTCTCTGATTTCCTACAGGTTGGGGGTGATAATGCAAATGACGAAATCCCACAGGCATGTATTTAGCTCGTTTTAAAGATAAAACCACTTAGAAACAGGCTGATTGTCAGTTTAAATGATCGTACTGCTTCCATGAGCCATGGACTCTCCCTGTTTTAATGTCTCTATGTTTCAATTACTGCTGTAAAAGGTACAGTAAGACATATTATGGTATGTTCCCAACTTCTAATTCCAAGTGGATGGTTTACATCCAGAAGCTTGATGTTTTACATCTCTAAAAACACTGAGCTTTAACAATATTTATTATAGTAATTTTGGATACTCTTCTCAGCTTCATGGACTTATTCAGCCCTTCTGATGTACTGCTAGGCTCTTGGAATTAGTACTACTGCATGTCTGTAAGTTCATCAGATGAGTTTTGACAAACTGAGGAGTACTAGATTAAATTTTGTATGTATTTTTATACTGCTTGTTGATGCTGATAGCCCCAGACTGGATCATTCTTTCCTGAAGAATAATTTCAAGGAGGTGGCAAAGTAAATTTCTTTGAAAATTTTCTGAAGACTCAAAAGACAATTCAGAACAACTTCAAGCAGCTGGCAAAACTAGGGAATCTAAAATGCTCAGTGTCTCTTCTGACACCCATTGTAACCCTGCTGTGAAGTCCTTGCCCTGTTCCTGGCTTCCCTGTGGTTTCCTCCCAACTCGTTAACTAATAACCACATGCCTGAAGAAAAAACATGACCTGAAGAGATGTACCACCTCTTTTCCAAATATCTCCTTGTCCAGACTGCTGACTGCATGACACTGCAGCCACCAGGGACTCACAGAGACACTCCTTCACCGTAACTTTTGCTTGACAAAGTTATCTGTTTTATGTGAGATTGAAACTATGACAGAACAAGGAAAAATACCCCCAGTTCTTTTATATAAGTACTCGTTTTTCAAAACAGAGGCATAACCAAACTCCTTGAACTCTTTCTGTGGCATATGCAGTCATTTTCTTGTCTGGAATACTATATTTATTTCTGTTTAAATGCTGCTGTTTAATCCTTTTCATATTGTCATAACAGCCCAGAAAAGAAGGAAAATCCTAGAAGTTTATGTCTCTGAAAAAGAATAAACATACAAAAAACACATGCAGACACGCTCTATTATAAAAAGTCAGAGCAAATGGCATAAAAAAAAAAAAAAATTATCCAAGAGGACTGGAAACATCTCTTGTTACCAAATAACCCTCCAAGTATCAGAGAGCCCCTTCCTGCACTATCCATCTTCTGGCTGAAAGGGTGAGTGTTCACAGCAAAAAGTGCAGAGAAGAAAGGACCACAGTCTGACCAATAACAGAGGTAATAGAAACTACCTAGTCCCACAGATGATAACCACTTTAACCTAATCTCTCCCATAGCCTTTTGTCTGTGTCCTTGTTACTTGCATTCACACCAGTGCCTGGGATGCAGCCTCTACTGCTGATACCCTCAAAAGGATGGGAAAATTTGAGAGTCTTCTCAGTGTTAAAGCCTTCATCAAATACAAACATGATTTACTTCTGGTTCTCAGTTGTTTTCATGTGAATTACTCTTGCTAAAATCAGGAGTTTACTCCCTATTCACTTTCACAGAAGATTTAAAAAAAAAAAAAAAAAGTAGATATATTTTAAAAGGTCCTGAAGAATCAGAGGGCAGGGAAGGAAGGGCAGAAGGGAGGGAGCTTTATACTTGGAGGATGTGTGTCACCCCTCCCCCCGACATATACCTAAAAAATGGACATACCCAAAAATAAATGGTAGCCTACAAACAAAAGGTATGATACTAGCCCACAACTAAATCCAATATGGGCCTGCTTAGCCCACCATGGCTTTACAAGGAGAATTTGCCTCCCTCTGACTACACCAGCATACATAAGTCAGGATTGTGTGTTAGCAAAAAGGTGCTGCATTATGTATCAGGCACTATCAGTGAAGAGAGTGGAGAAAGCTATTTATTTATATAATGCAGTGTTGAATAGAGATAATTAGTTCTAAGGCGTGATACATGACGTCCACTATAGTTTAATTTTAGCACTATACTGCTGCTACTAGCATACGATAGGAAACATTTGGTCCCATGGAGTTTTAATTAGCAGACTAGAGTTTACATTAACAGCATTACTCACTCACAGTTCCTGGTTTTCATTTGTTATGCCATGCCTTTTGTGAAGACACCACAGTCACCAAGTTTGTGGATCAGATGTTTTTAATTTTTCTTAAATGCACTTCACAAACCTTATTGAAATGCTTTGTCAAAAAGTGCCACTGTGAATGATGGATGAACATATCAAATTAGATGTGAAGTTTGAATTTCCATTTGATAAGTAGTGGGCTGAAAATCCATTAGCTGGCGTTTTTATGTCTACCTGCTGCAGCTGCTGTGGTGCAAGACTTTTATGAAAGAGAAATAACTGCATGCAAAATAGAACTACCAACCCTTAGAAAATCACAGGACTGAAAATACAAGACCATTTGGGCCAACTCAAGTCTTAGTTGTTACAGGGCACAGATAAGAGTATGGGACGTCATGTCAACCACCAAACCAGTGCTGATATGACTGTCATATACATTATCACGGGGAAAAAGGCTTAGATTATGAGACTTGTTGCACATGCTGCTGTTTCACAAGCCACAGCTGCCTATAGCCAGACCTGCCTGTGCAATAGTTGAGTTGCCTGGCTTCAAACTTTCCCTCTGTGGCTGGCCACTACCTGCTAGAAGCTGGGGCTGGCCACAACTCAGTCCCTGACAGAGTGTCTTGTGTCATTCAATAAATGACAGATAACCACTTGCACATGCAGTCAACAGATGGTATCTGCCAAGTCTAAAGGGATTTCTGATCAGCTTTCCAGCATCAAAAAGATGATAGTTTTTTTCCTGAATTTTAAATTTGTGAGCTCAAACACCAACAGAAGGAAAACTGGGCTTCAAACCAGTAGAGTGTTACACTTTGCTTTGACCCAGAGGCTGTATTCAAGCAGGGAAACGTCATTTTTTCATCATTGACTTGTTAGTACAGTTTGGTTTTGTTTGTTATTGAAGATGTTAATACCTTATTAAGCTAAATCTAATCTGACTGTCTCCAAGAAAATTAATTGCATTGTGAATTTGGTCTAGAGCAACTTCGTAAGATATAATCGTGCTACAGATTTGGCCTAGACAATTTTTATTAGCTTGTTTTCTTGTTTTTCCAAAGGGACTCAAAAGCCTTCAAATCCACCTGCTGTTTTCTAAACTCTGATATCCTTGTTAGATCATTATGTAGCAAGTGTTCTTTCTAAGGATGTTAATTATACTAAAGCAAGTTAATGCATTGCATCAGCTGCTGGAAAAATGACAAAACTCTAACAAATAAGAAGTGACTTCGGCTGGATCCTGTACAATATTTTCCCCTTGATGGGGGTAACCTTCAAAGTTGTGATTTGGTACTTTTGAATGCTTTGAAAAGCAGTGTTAGATGCACCAATATTCCACAAACACCACTATTTCTGTCCCTTTTACAAATAGCTTTTGAAAGGGAAGAAGCACAATGCTGTCTTGGCTCATCTGTTAGTCTTCTGCTGTGAAATAAACTGCTTTTGTGTCAGGAGTGTACTCTGAGGACCAGTTTGCTGGATAGGTTGAGCTGCAGTAACCTGTCTTCTCAATACTGAACCTCCATGAAAAACTGTTAAGGAAATATGGAATTTATTTTATTTTATTTTTTTATTTTTTTACGTGATTGCTTAAGATACTGCAACATAGGTATGGAATACAATTGTAAAGGAACAGAATATAGAAGAGAAGATTGTGACAGAGGCTTAACACAGGATTACAAAAGGCAATTATCACCGACCTGTTAAAGGGGGAGGGAACCTTAGATCACCACTTTTGCCAACAGAAAGGTCCCTGACACTGGAAATTTGATGCACACTCCTACAAAGCAAAAAAAAAATCCTGATTTTGTTGTCTCTCTCTCCCTTCTGATGGCAGGACCATACTAGCTTTTTGCTGGTTTAATTTCATAACGCTTAGCCTATAAACTGTCAGATAATGATTAATATTTTCAACATTAGTAATACATATGTGGTTTGGGGGTCTTTTTATGTAGCAATTAATCTTTTTTTCTTATACATGTTGCATAATTGTTAACGTACAATGCAAACAAAATGTCGGTTTTCAAGAACATGCTACTATAAATTTCAGTGAGTACAATTCTCTAGAGAGAGAGAGGTCATATGAAAAAAATAAAGTCTCAGATTTAGTGTCAAACTTAGTATTGCATTGTAAATCCTAAAATTCAAGCTCAGCTGTGATTCAAGCTCCAGATCATTAACAAAGAGTTGCTTGTGAATGGACTGAACCCAGCAAAATGTGTTTATTTGAAGCATATTTTCTTAAAGGCCATCTAGACTTAGGCTGAAGCTGTGACTGAGTCAAACAAGCTGTCAGTAAACCTGAGTTATTGGGTTTACAATCAAGCCAAACAAAAGCCCCGTTCCAGCAAATGATTCTGTTTCAGAAAATCATGTTTTCCTTAAATCATGCTTTAAGGAAATCTGCTTTCCCTAAGCAGAAAAAGGTAATGTTCTTGTTGGTTTGTGGTTTTTTTTGTTTTGTTTTGTTTTTGTTTTTGTTTTTTACTGTACCAAAACTTAATTTGCCAAGCTCCCTTAATTTCTCACATCAAATTTTAACTTATTAATGACTAGGCAATGAGCACAAAATCAGAGAGCCCTATGAAACCCACAGATCAGAAGATAACGTGCTCTTTGGATGAAGTTAAACAGGGATCACATTCACAAAGAATACAGTGAAATAATCCCAGTCATCCAGACTGATCTGTACACACGACAGTAAAAATAAAATAAACAGAGTATGTTGTGCTGTCTCTCTCACCATTGGAACAAGACCTACTGTCCTGAATGAAAAAAATGAAGATCATAATTAATTATATGGTTAATAGGAAATGGGCATCACTGTGTTAACTTTGGCAGACTATGTTTATCACGTTTTGAATATATCCAAATTTCATTAGCAGAGACCGACATCAAAGGATTGTCTGAAGACATTGATTTCTGTTGTAAATAACTCTCAGCAATCCTATAATCCAATGAAAAAGAGTAGCTTGTTAAGTAAATGCTTACAGTGAGTGTGAAACAAAAGAAGAATACCTTCAAATGAGTGTACTGCTATATTTGCAGCATATCCATCAAAGAAGGAGAAAGTAATCCTGCGTAAGGCATTTTGTGTTCTTTGATACGTGCTGCAATCAGCTGGGGCCATGCAAAACACAGAAGGGTTATAGGAGAGCATGGACAGTAGATAAATTATATTTAAAAAGAAGAAATGAAAGAAAAAAAAATTTCAGCTAAACTTTCTTTGCTGTATTCGATGTTAGCATGTCTTTCAACAGTAAGGCTCCCACAGCCATGCTGTAATTGCCCAAATCTGTGAACATCTTTCACTCCGGCTCCAGCCACATTTTAAAACACTTACTGCATTTTGGTGCACAACTATTTCAGAACATCACCTCTTGCTTCTTCTTATTAAAATAACATAATTCACCATCTCTGGGGAATAAACAGACTGGTGCTTGAATTTGTTAAAAGAAACTTTGATTTACTAAAGCTACAGGACTGGGCTTAAAGCTTCCAAACAGACAGTCTGTCTCCAAGTGATACAAGGGCAGTGCAAGGCAGCAAACCCCACCCCAGGTATCAGGAGGATGATGGCTGAGCTTTGTTAGAGCTAATTGATTTGCTGTAGAGTCCATCTCTGTTTACCTTTACCATAACCCTAAAGGCTTTGTGAATTCTTCCTCACAGTACCGAGTCATCAGAAAGAAAGAAAAAAAAAAAAAAAAAAGTAAATCTGTCATGGATTAGGAACTTGATAAAAATAAGACCAAAATCAATACAAGCAGAATTTCATTTCCACCCCTTTGACTAAGGAAACCTTCCAGAACTCTTGGCATTCCTATACACATTTATCAGTTACATTTTCTTGATCATAATTAAACAATAAGATGGCAAAATAGGCATTCAGTATGAAAGCATCCTTCAAAGTCTGGGCAAGTTCAAAGAACTTCTCAAAGATAATACAAAAATAAGACATCCATGCCATGCAGTGCTAAAATGAAGAAAATAAAATAGTTAACCTTACCCACTGGTGGCTTTTCCACTCAATGCAACCCATGTGGACAAGCAATTGCACATCAGAGTTATGAAACACAGAATTCCTGCCATTGCTATTCAAATGCTACCCCTAACTGATACAATTAAAAAAGCTTCTTGCTTAAGAACAATGATGGCTTTCATTTCCTTTTTATTTGACCCAGGTGGTCTGAGAGAAGTAGAGGTTAATGGTGGAGAACATTGTTAACAGGCTTATTCTGGAATGAGCATGGAGATACAAAACCATTCAAATATTGGCTCTCCAGGATCTCCTATATTTCCCCATGGGCTGTGTTCTCTTCCTTGTACTTGGTCTCAGCTTCTACTTCAGACATCACTTCCCAAATACTAGATCCCAGGCTAGATTTATCATGCAATTTGCAGTACCTTCTATCATGCTTCTCTGGTGCTAGTGAGGAAGTGTGTTCAGGAGATCATTTTCCTTGCACACTGACAGATGGGTTCTGTTGTATCTCTAATATGAGAGAAGGCATGTAAATGCATGAGAGTTGCATCACTACGAGTCATGAGAGATAGACCTTTTTTGTCACCAGTTGGTATACAGACTAAATATAATCCAAGTATGCCAGGAGAGAAGAGGTATGTTTTGACAAGTTATTACTCATGTTCTCTGAAGGACTAAGCAGATTATCTCACAGCAGAGTAGTACAAAAAAGTTAGAGACCAACTCCAGTTTAAGCACTAGGATGTATGTCCAGCCCTGTTCCCCAGATCCTACAACTTCACATGAACAACACTGCTGTGAATGCAGAAATGGGAGTTTAACTTGGCATCATCATCAGATCTGATTGATCTGGGCCAGTCTGAGAGGCCAAATTCATATGAACAGATCAGTAAAGGTAAGTCAACCTTGAGATGACAAATATGATAATACAACTTCTGTGAGAAAAGGTCTAGAGAACTTCTTCGTAATCCATCTTTCTTAAGGAAAAAAAAAAAAAGAGTGACAGGAATTGTTTTAACAAGAGGACTGAGGATCTTGACAAAAGGTGCTATTTGAGTTTTGTTACTAAGGGTTTAAAAGACAGCTGTAAATGCTCATTAAATTATCCTTATATCCTCCCTGGTCTGTTACAAAAAGAAAGCCCAGAGTCTGAAGCTAACTGTGTCAACACTGCAACTAGTAAAAGGGAATCATACTCCTCTAGGGAATCATGCAGCCTGAAATCAAGGTCCCTACACAGAGTTTGGGCCCTTAGCATTAAGAAAGCTCCACAACATCCATAGGTTGCAAGGGAGATGATTTCTTTCAACAGATGGAAGCATCTCTTGTCTGCAACAGAGAATATTGATGTGAATTTATTGTGTGAACTGCAAAACTTCTACAAAACAAAGCAAAATCAACCTGATGCTTGATATTGTACAGGAAGCCAGTAGGACTATGATGATTAGATCTGTTGTCTATTAGGCACACTAAACTGCAGTCTCCAGTTCTGGATCCACTGGAGCTGGCTATACACATTGCAAAACCAGCAACGGCAACTGACCCTAACTTGTTGGAATGAGCAGCTTTAAAAAAGACTGATTTGTCTTCTTGCAGCCAATCATACTTCTTGAACCCCTCTCTACAGTGCTTACGACTATTTATTATTGGTAGGATATCAGATGACATGCCAGTCTTAAGGGTGAAGTGTGTTGAGACTTTATTTTGGCATTCTGCAGTTTTGGGAAGTGGGGAAATGGAAATGTTTACTGTTTTGGCGGAGGTGGCACCAAAAACTGTGTTTGTTCCATAGACAGAAGCACAGTCTCTGTTTTGAAGATGGTACTGCAGAGTACATATACTTGCCATCATATGGTTCCTGTGAATATCTAGTGTCACTGAAGCACATGCCCTGCGAGGAAGGCTGAGGGAACTGAGATCATTTGATTGGAGAAGAGAGGTTTTGGGGAAATGTAATAGCAGTCTGTCAGTACATATAAGAAGATTAAAAAAAAGAGGGAACCAAGCTCTTTACTGAGGTACACAGGAGAAGACTGAGACTTAATGGTTATAAATTGACACAGTGTTAACTATGTCTAGAAAGAATGAAGAAAAAAAAAATCACTATTAGGATAATTAAGCACTGGAACAAGGCTCAGAATGATTGTGGGATCTCTCTCCTTAGAGGTTTACAAGAGCTGACTGGATGAACCCATATGCAACCTGGTCTGAATTCAATGTTGACCATGCTTTGAGCAGAGGGTTGGACTAGAAACCTCATGAGGTTCTTTCCAGACTAAATGATTCTATGATTCCACAAATTATTTGCCAAGATTTCACTACCTTGTCAGAGGAGTTTAGAAAAAACTTGTGAAAGGTCACAGAAGCAGTTCTGCTGGAGAATTGACTGTTAGAGAGTTATTTCCTTGGGGCTCAAACCCATATGCAGATTGGTGTATTTTTCCTCTTACAATATTTTCACAGTTACTTTGAAGTTCAGACACATTTACTGGGAGTCTTAAGCTTATGGAATAGAAGGTATGCTCACCTCCAGGTAGCATTACAATTTTGGTCTTCATTATGTGCTTTGGGACTACAACATATAATGTCCTTATTACAGAGTATCCTGTTTTGAGGTACTATAAATTTCTTTAAGAACAGTCTGGTTCAGATTGTGGGAGGATAAGGTCATCAATTCACAGCAAACATTTTGTCTTACAAGACATTCGTTGTTCTTTTGTTTTCATCTGACTAAAAGACTGTTCATGTAAAGGCTAATGAGAGTCAGGATGGAGGCATGAACTCTGTTTTCATCCCCTTTCTTTTTGTAAGTCATCTGTCTGCATCATGTTTCTTTTTCTTGTTTGGTTTTTTTTGTTTGTTTGTTTGTTTGTTTTAATTCTTCATTTGATAACAAGGATTTAGCAAGGTCATTCGTTTCCAGTGTTGTTCTTTGTAGCAGTCTGAAGGGTGATCAGCATAGATCACTTTTCAGATAGACAAAGTTTTCACTGTTTAGCATGATTCTCATTGTGCCCTATGTTTACAGTTGTTTTCCAGGGTTTGGGAAATGTACATTTGTTCATGAATGCTACAGAGTAATAAATCTGTAACTCCAGCATGTCTCATTTGAAGAAATGATCAATTAGCTCAAGTGATGTCAAAATGCAAAGGTTACATTAAATATCTTGGAAGGACGGATGAACCAGGAAAGGAAATTTTTTCTGATGACAATTAATATAGTGTTTCAGTACTCCCTTTGTAATGTCATTTCCTAGGCTATGTGATTTATTAAGCTCTCCATTTTGAAATCCAGGAGGACTGACAGACTTTAATGATGCTTTCAAATGTAATTGGTTCTCTGATTATACTGCCCTATTCTTAGGTCAAATTTCCAAGTCAATGTGCTGCCCAGTTTTTTTTTTCATCCTGAATTACTTTTCTCTCTCCTATTTGCTGTAAATTCTTGCCAGGTGTGTCAGATGGAATTTTTATCTATAACACCCCCAAATTTTGTTAGGCTTTTTATCTTTTATGTGATTGTACTCTGCTGGGATTATCGACTTGAAATGCTACTGTGTCATAGCAAGTTGCATTTAAGTCAATATCACATCTGCTTGTGTTTTTAGTTGGAGAAATCCCTCTTTTCTAATTTTTTAGTAGTAGTAGTATTAGCAAACCCATTATAATTTCACTTTTCCTGCCTGAGCTGCAATCCTGTTTTCCTAGTAGCACAGTCAGGCACTGCTTTTCTTCTTTGGTGCATTGTCTTTGAAAGTCTTTCCTTACACTTGCATTATCATTTTCTGTTTAGCATGAAACTCATATGTGTTGATAATCATTTTGGTAACAGTGATTTTCTTCAGGATCTCTTACCTGTCATTCCAGCCTTTTCTCTAGCTACACATCTTGAATGTGTTACAGCAGTAGTAGTTTCAGATACAATCTGAATAAGTGAAGATCAGGCACAAATGACTGGAGTTTTTGTTATTATACATACTTCACTGAGATCTAGCTCCACTATGGAGTGGGAAGGCTATTCTCACTACGCTAAAAGTGGAGTAGATACTTGTCCAGTGGAGGACAAGATGATATGGAGTATCTTCCCTGTTTTTTTTAATTAATGACAATGTAGACACTAATTTTATAGACACAATGCAGGTTATTCTGTTTATTTTGGGGCCTCAAAGGTTAAGGTGAGGATGAAACATATCCTTCTACAAGTTCTTGTATTCATACCTTCCTACAGAAGAAATTTTTCCCAGCGCTCAAAAATTGCTGATTCTAACTGAAAACTGAAATGGTATCTTCCTCCTCCTTTGCACGCCCACAATTTACACTTTTCTTCTGCATAGAATATGATCTCAGTTAACTTAGGAATCCTCGTTCATTAGTTCTTCACTTTGATTTTCTTCACTTTTCATTTCATCTTCCCATGCTGATTCTCACTGGATTTAATTTTATGATTTGAAGCTGACTCTAAGAACTACACAAAAAGTGTACACAAAATGTGACCTACTAACATTTAAAGAGTCAGCTTTCCAGAAGTGGAAAGACTCACCAGATAAATGGTGCATGACACTGGCAGAGGAGGAGCCTGTTCATATTAGAAAACTGCTAGAGAGACTTTTGGAAGGAAAATGTCTCATTTAATAGGCAAGTCTTGTAGACACAGCTGTACAGAAAATACATGGTCTTAAGAGAGATCACATATTGATGCACACAAGTAAAATCCTTTGGGCAGACACTGCCATTTAAAGAGGAAGCACTAGCAGAGAGAACCTACAAAAGATACAGAGCTTAAGATCCGTATTGATCAACAGCATACACTTCCAGGGTACAGTAAGGGAACTCTACAACTACAGATAGCTATCAGGACAAACACGGCTATCAAAAAACATCCAATTAGAGACACTCTACATACTCAGAGCTCAGCCTGGTGAGGGGGAATGTGTATAAGTGACTGGCACAGGTTTTCATCCTCATCATTAGGAAAAAAGAAATATGTAAGAGGAAAATCTTTAAAAAAAAAAAAAACAAAAACCCACAAACAAACAACACCACAGATTCATTATCCCAGTGAGGAATAATAAAACCTTTTGATGCTATATGAACCCATAGCATGAGATTTGTTGCTGCTATGTACAGAAGAACCAGTTGCAACCCAGAGGCTTATTTGAGATACAGATGAGCAAACAGCAGCACATTGCACTGTTCAACAGCTGTTCATCCTCAGGACAGAGGTGGCTAGGGGTAGCACAGCCTGAAACATCCTCCCAGTTACATCTTTTTCTTTTCAGCAGTGCAAGAGAGTTCACTTTACCATTTTAATCAAAGAGAACAGGCTGGGATGAGCAAGAGAATGCTTTCATCTCAACCATTGATCACTTCATGAAACTGGCAAGGTCTTTTCAGCCTCTCAGTCACTTCAGATTCCCCTTCTGAGCCCCCAAACATATGGCATGAAAAGAAATAGGTTCTTATCTAAAGAGATGATAAAACTTATTCATATGCTAGGAGTATTACATTGCTTTTGCTTCTTTTAAGGCTGTTAGGGTGTTATACTGGCTCTTTGTGGGCTACTGAGGGTCTGTTCTAACAGTAATAACTGTCAAGTGCCCCCAGGTGACTCTGACATTCAGCTGTGCTGTCTTGAAGTTAACAGGAGATCTTGTCCCTCACACCCTCCTAAAGGATAAAAGTATTATGGGAATGTTCTTTGCTGAAACGTGATAGAGATTCAAAGGACTACAAGAAATACATTTATCTAAGTGAAATGTTTTCATACCCAGCTCAATTGCTTCACGGAAGAAAACTCTGCTCAAATAACTTCAGATTTGTTTGCATGCTTGCTTTTACTAGAGCCTTTAACACGCATGCTAGAGCAGTGAGAGTTGAAATTCAATAGAAACATCTGATGTCTCGTTGGTGTACCTTGGGGAAAGACAGAAATTTTCCATGTTCAGAATTCTCTTCTTGTAACAAATGAAAGCACTAAAATTGAAGGACTGCAAGTTCAAAAGAAATTGTGGAAATGAATTATCAGTCAGAAATCTGAAAGCATTAGATAAAAGCAACACCAATCTAACAGAAGTCAGAGGCTTGAGAAAGCGAGCTAGTTGCAAACATTTAGTTGCAAACATTGCAATGCTGTCAGATGCAAGCATTTTCCTTTCTGAAGGGATCTCTTCACAGGGAGGTAAACAATGATACCCATCAGGTTTAACACATAAGTTTTTAGCACACCAAATTTCTCACAAAAAGCAGAATTGCCCTACCAGAGCTTCTACCAAAACCACATTTGAAATGAAATAATTTGGCAGGGTATTATGAATGCAAAGGTAGGCATTTTTAACAGGAGCACTAGCTATAGACATGCAAGCTCTGACCACACTTTTATACAGAAGAGATCCTAGAACACAACCAAATACCTTTCCCATAACACAGTTATCCTTCAGGCAAGGACAATTTCTGGTCTTCCAATAAAATGTTTTTATGTCTTTTGTTTAAGACATTTCTCTGTCCTTCACCCCAAAAAAAAACCAAAAAAAAAACCCAAAAACCTTACCTCTTTTCCCTAACCAAAAATCTTCTGAAGTTTCTAAAATTGGCCCTGAAGCACAATTAGTTTGCCTTTAGAATGACTGGACTGCTCCCAGAACTAAGAGTTAGCATTGGGTTTTAAGGGTTTTGACTAACCAGCCAGAAATAACATAAACACCACTCTCTCCAAATGAGAGAGGCTGACTGCTGAATAAATCTGCTCAATGCTTTGCCCTAACCTTTTTAGTCTTCAACTACAGAGACTAACATTGCCTTTTGAGTAAGAACTAGAGGTGACCATCCATCTTCCTGCTTTCTGAAAACTCTGCTATATAAAGCACCTTGAAAAAAGATCTAGCAGACAGGAATGCTTCCCCTCATCCATAGCCTGTGGAGTAATTATGTAGTTAATGACACCTGACCCAGGCTTCAATGATTGAGGCATGAACCTGTGGTCACTGATCTACTCCAGATGGAGAAGTGTGTAAGCAGGAACAGACCTACTGTTTCCCAACTGGTTCTTTAAGAGTGATTGCACACCTACAGTCTAAACTGATAGTAGTGAGAATAGCAACTACTTCTGATAACTGAACAAAGGCTCTGACTCCTAGAGCCCTAGAATCTATGTGACACTGTTGTAGCCATAGAAGACACTACACTGGGGGTCCCCAAAATGATCCTACCTTCCCTGACTGCATACCCTGACCGCATCCTGACCTCACACTGGGGAAACATATTGCTATGCATAACAAGCTCTTTCTCTCTTGCCTCATACTTTGGTTTCTACTGGAGGGATCAGACAGGAAGCACAGTGTGGTCCAGCCAGGCTCCCTACCAGAAAGGTAGGGAACAATAGGGCATGCTGTAGCCTAATTTCTGTGGCATCTAGATATAGCTGTTGTCTTGTGCATTGAGAAGAGAGAGATCTCGGGCAAATTTCTAAGTTTAAACTTTGTGCTGGATAGAAATGTCACATTCCAAACTTCTTTTGCAGCTGTTTTACTCTTTGTAGGGATTGAACTATATTGTTGAACTAAAACCTCTTGAATGTTACAGTACTCAAAATTCAGCCTTTTTTTTTTTTTTTTTTTT
>VXBL01003486.1:0-40477 GCA_013400195.1 Aramus guarauna | reverse complement strand
TTTTAAAATATATTTTTACATACATGCTAACAAATACGTGAATATCCATTGCATTAAACTGATATCACTGGAAAAATCTCATCAGTAAGTTGAAATATTTGTGATATAGTACTTGTGTTAAAATCATCACGTGATCTCTGTATGGACCATTTACAGCACAAAGGCTACCTACTGGTTCTCCATTTTGTTGCAGTGGAAAACAGCGCATGTCTTTAAATGAAGGTAGAAATGAACAGTGTTGGTGCAGAAATGCACCAATCTCCAAAAGATTAAATAAATGCTTATCCTTATTAATACATTACGTCTTCTTGTTGTGACAAAAGCTGAAAATAATTAAACAGCAAGATTAGCTTAGTAAGTAGGCAGAAGCTTTATAAGAAAATGAGTTTTATATATGGTTTTGCAGAATTTAAGAACTGAAAGCCAGACCTATGACTTGTCTTCTCCCTAAAAAGGCAGAAGCGCTTGTGCGCATACAGCCCATGATAGCTGAACTATTTTCACTATGAATTTTCTGGCACTTGCATACTCAGTTCTCAGTTAAAAGACTCTTAAAAACATTTAACTAACTGCTACTTTATAAGCCTTTTTTAAAACTAAAGTGAAGAGCACCCTACCTGCAGGGAGATATCTTCAACATAATAGCCAGAATGGTATACTCACTATTACTTCAAAAAAGATTGGTCAAAACCTATTTAACACTTTGTTTGGTGTCACTTGTTGCTTATAGAAGAGTCCAAAATAATGCTAATTACATGGGGTTTGGATTTCCTGAATGTTCTCATTTATGACATAAGTGATGTTCTTAGTTGCTTCACCAGTAACCTTGACATTCCTTGAGAATCAGAACAGCAGAAATATTGGTCACTAGTGTTTGCTACCTTGTCATGATCTGAAAAAGCAAGATCCTGATTTGGTGTGCTCATTAGATGTCCACAGCACATTTCATCAAATGAAATCGTTGATCACTGGGTCCTAGTACAATACCTGTTGCAGAATAATTTCATTTACCTGTGCTTTTCTAAGCATTTCATTTGGATGTGCTGTTCTCATAGCCAATTGGATACTGCCAGATAACTACTGAGTTCCATTTTTGAATAGAAGCTGATTCTTTGCAGCTGTGTAATTCATCTTTTCATTACCATTGTAAAATGCTTTAGGGTCCTGTTACAGCTCCTGTAAATGGCTGCCTGCTTCCTTTGTTCTAGACATTTTGCAAAGACTTTTTTAAAGACCAGTCTTTTCTGGAAAATACACAGACAAATGTATAAACAAAGTAAGATATATACAGCTGAGGCAGAGATTAAGAAACACTACTAAGACAGGCTTTTCTGATAACACATCCCTTGTCTTGCATGTGTTTGGCATAAAATACATTCTTTTGCAACAGTACTGCAGAAATGGGTGTTCAGAAATTATTCAAATAAGGTAATAGTGGGAACTTGATAAAGAGATTTGGAGCACCTTTGTAGAAAAAAGGCAAAACCAGAAGGTACTTGAATAAAACATAATTGAATGAGGTAAATAAGAGGTAAGTTAATGATGAGCCCTTTTTGCCTACTCACTGTATGGAACTACTAAGGCTCTCATACATAACATTAAAACAATATTGTCTCTGTTAAGAGTAAATTATCTGTGAGGCACCTGCCTCATTGCATAAAAGCTAACACAGGTAATACACCACAAAACACAAACAGTAAGTACAGTAAAAGGAAGAATCCAAAAGGAAAAATCAAGCTTTAAGAATAATTTCACACGAGGAGAGGAGAAGAGGAACTATGGAGTGAGAGACTGGGCCAAACTTACTTGGGAACTTGAGGAGCAAAGTCAAAACAAAAATTAGTATGGAATAGAAGAATATTGAGAAATCAAGAAGGGACATAATGGAAGTCAATGAGAACAAAATTCAGTGTAATTAAAGTTATCTAAGGCAATAGAGACAAAAAGTAGGATTCTGTATCCAGAAGGAGGAAATTAATCAGAAGGGTATGACACGGTTGAAATACAGAAGTAAAGAGCAGTTCTTGTTTCAGAAAGGCTTGTTTGGTTATTCTGTGACATCATTCTTCTACATTCTGTGAAAGGTATAGGATTCAATGGGAAGTATTCAGTGAGCTGCTACTGAATATATTTGTAGCCATTCCTTCTAAAACATAAGATACTGAAATTATAAGAAAGAGACTTACCATCTAAAAGGGCAATTAATATTACCCTTTAATCTATCCTATTAATATTACAGTATTTTGTAAATTTACTATGTAAGCACACCATTCCAATTCAACATTATTAAATATTTTCTCCATATTTTCCTTTATTTATTGCTGTTCAATGTTCTTTTTCACTTTTCTACTCCTCCATCCATCTTGAACCATGCTAACCTTATCCCCAAAACCTTCATAATTCAAATCCACTGCTAACTGATTACAGTCATGCATATTATTTCTCCCTAAAAAAAGGCCTTAAACACTTTATATACTAAATATATTACTGGCATGAAAGGTGCATTCAGCATTCTGTAAAATTCAGGTTTTGTTTAAAGTAAAGAGTAATCTAGTGCATCCAATCAACCGTCAAATGCAAAGAGAGGCTAGAGTAAAACAGGCAGCTGTTCCTGATCTGCAAATAATTTTTAACAGCATTTTAGCAATGAAGCTTAGCAATCACATTTCCTATATTGAGATTAACTGTTTCATTACTGACCATAGGACAGGGGGGAAAACCACCATGAAAGTAGAATTCCTAAGGAAAGACAAAAAATAGTGTAACAAAAGAGAGTAAGAAACACAATCATGAACATCAAGAAGGGAAAGGGAAAGGGAAAGGAACTGAGTGTGCAGCATCTTCCTTAGGTTGAATTGAGAGAATTCCTAGAAGTAAAAATATTTTTCTCAATTACAACTTACAATAATTTAAAAACAGTTACAAGTTTTGGTCAATTTTCCATGGAAACATCTATCCCAGAAAATGCTACCAATTCTGGTTGGTTAAATAGCCTCTACATAGTAACCCTGCTGCATGGGATACAGCCCTCTTCCATCACTCCATGCCTTCAATCAGCACTCAGCCGCACTGCGTGGTAAGAATGATAGGTAACTTCTGGATTTTAGCTGTTCTCCTCAGTTCAATATAAATTTAAGGTCTTACTTCAGT
This sequence comes from Aramus guarauna, assembly GCA_013400195.1. Taxonomy (NCBI): domain Eukaryota; kingdom Metazoa; phylum Chordata; class Aves; order Gruiformes; family Aramidae; genus Aramus; species Aramus guarauna. Next base: position 37,327 of record VXBL01003486.1, on the reverse strand, counting down.
GATTAGCTGCAAAAAAGTGACTAACTAAACATGGATGAAAACTCAGCTGTAGTAAGGGGGTTAGAGATTATTTATTTGCCCCAAATTATTAAAGGACACAAATTGTAGCATCAATAATGTTTCCCTTGGGCTAAGCCTTCTTAAGGCCTTAAGACCTCTTTCTTAAGACCTGTTAAATTCAGACAGTGAAATTTCCCACAGGCCAGTGGAGAAACACAGAATAAACTTTTTAATTTTTATTTTCTTGATTTTGTGAAAAGAATAATATTTTTAAATTCATTATATTAGAGCTTTTCCACTGCCATTTAATTCCGAGTCAATGTCCTGGTTTCAGCTAAGATAGAGTTCATTTTCTTTCTAGCAGCTGGTGTAGTGCTGTGTTTTGGATTCAGGATGAGAACAATGTTGATAGCACACTGATGGTTTTAGTTGTTGCCAAGCAGTCAAGAACGTTTCAGTCTGTCATACTGGCCTGCCAATGAGAAGGCGGGGGGTACCCAAGAAGCTGGGAGGGGACACACCCAGGGGCAGCTGACCCAAAATGGCTAAAGGGATATTCCATACCATGTGAAATCATGCTCAATATATAACTGTGGGGGTGGGCTGGGAGATGGTTTGGCTCAAGAACTAGCTGAGCATTGGTTTCAGGTGGTGAGCAATTGCACTGTTTGTCACTTGTTTTGTATATTTTATTATTGGTAGTAGTAGTATCATCATCTTCTTCTTCTTCCTTTTCTGTCCTATTAAACTGTCTTTATCTCAATCTGCATGTTTTACTTTTGTTTTCCCCTTTTCAATTCTCTTCCACATTCCACTGGGAGGGGAGTGAGTGAACAGCTGTGTTGTTGTTTTAGCTGCCTGCCGGGTTAAACCATGACAGTCAAGTGTATCTTCATACTAAGTCAGCGTTAACTGTTAATCTTACATTTAACAATTTTGTCTATGAGATGAAAAAAATCTCAGTCTAAGACAATTTTCTTCTTCCCACAAGCAAATGCAAGGGACAACCTAAACGGTGAGATATACATTGGTTTGGATTGCTCTGCATGCAACTCAGTTACAGACTTAGTCCCAGCTTGGGTATTTTACTCTCTGACACTAAGTCTGAACTGTTCTCAAGAGAAAAAAACATGATTATTAAGTATTTCATTATGTATATAAATAAGATTGAATTTCAAATGAATGCTTAAACCAAAATATTAATCTCTAAGAATCAGAATCAGATAAAAACATAGGCTGGAAAAGCTCAGCCACAGACCTCAAAGAGTATGGGTTCAGGCCCCATAGCAGAGATCACCAGACTTTGATTTTAAGCTTTTAATTAGAAACCTTTGAAAATTTGGTCATAAAAACCAAGAGAAGAAAATATGTGCATTAGTACCTGTTCTAGTCCTTTTCTATTTTTTGTTATAACCAATCAGTTCTTGTATAAGAGAAAAGCCAAGAGAGAGTTGGAAAAGAGTTGGAGAAAAGCCGGAGAGAGTTGGAGAGCAAAATTATTCCAGAGAAACTGTCTTATTATCCAATGTTTTCCCTCCCACACAGAAGAGTGGAAGCCAGATGCCCTCAGTTCTTAGAAATGAGTAGAAAAAGAAGAAAAAGCTGCAAGGACAGAAAGAGCTCTGATTCCAGAGAATGTAAGTTTACAGAAATCTTTAATTTGAAATAAAAAGATCAGAATCATAGGTGGTTATTCTCCGTTTACCGACGAAGACAGAAATCCATCTTTGTGCCCAAAGCTGTTTGTCAGATTGGAAATATTTACGCTCAAGTGTGGGTACATACAGGTAATGTCTTGATGAGGCTACTTATTTTATTTTAGTTGAGCTGCTATCCTACCTATTCCTGGCAAAGTTTTTCCAAAGATGCTGATGTTTAATTGCCTCAAATTTTTAGCTTTTTTAGCTTTTGTAAATTTATCAATGTTGTCTAACAGCTTGTACTAATCCTGCTTACGTAGATGTCACTGTAAACTGTTATCCTCTAATGCACATGACCTATTCTAAAAAAAAACCCAAAGAAGGCAGAATTTTATATAGTTTTATGAATGCCATGGAATCTTGCTCCTGCCAGGAAACAGTATTTTCTTTTGCTTCAAACAGGAAGCTGTGACTCACACCTCCTGGCAATGTGCCACTGGTCTGCTGTGTGATTGTGACAGTATTCATTAATCCCTTTGTTTGCTCATGTATAAAAAGATTAGAAAAGTCAACTTCCATGTAATTTACCCAAAATGGCAAATACGCAATTGGATATTGGTTGTCCCAGTGTGTTCACAGGAATTAAGTGAATATTGAGAGAAGTAATGGAAGTAAAAAGGGTAGATCTTTCTAAATGCAAATAGAATACCTTAACACCTAACAACTGTAAAACTTTCTGAGGAAAAAAAAAAAGTGCTAATACATTAATTTCCTCCAATCAGAGTTAGTTAACATAGCCTATCCTGTTCATCTGACTTGACATTGCTTATCAGATAGTTAAGACAAAAGAAGTTAATAATGAAATGAAAAAATAATACTGTGGAAAATATACTACACTTTAACAATAAAACAGGCATTAGTCTCAAAGCTAATCATACATTTGTGATACTGCTTGCCAAATCATGGGAAAAAATGTTTGGTTTTTTTTTTTTCTTTTTTTCACCTTAAATTAGATGAACAGTTGTCACCCATTTGTAAATGCCAGCAAAATCTAGGAAGCCTTGAAAATGAAGCAGATGAGGCTCTGGCTCACTTCACTGAGCCACTGGATGTAAAGGGTGCTGAAGAAAATGGAAAAGGTCATGAAAACAAGAATCAGAGTAGCTCAGATGCATCAGAAGATAGAGACCTTGATAATGTATCAGACAGTGAAAAAGAAGGAAAGAAGGAAAAGAACTACCCTCCTCAACAGTTCTCTCCTCAGCAAGATGAAATCCTAGCTACAGTAACTTTTGGTGAATCAGAGGGCTCATCCACAGGGAAAATTACACTGTGGGGCAAGCCAGACTCTGCAGAGTCTGTTAGCTTGACTACTGGAAAAGTTACTGCTGAAGTAAAATATGGTTCTTTTAATGTGAAAGTAGAAATTAAGAATGTTTCTTTATTTGATTCTGGAACAAATCTTATAGCTGAAAAAAGGAAAAGTTCAAAGAACAATAAACGTTGTCATGAAAGACAATATCAGAAAAGCCGGTGTTCAAAATGTTCAAAGTATCAGTGTCCTTCAACCAACCATTCAGCAGAATACAATGGAAAATACAAGGAAACCTCTAAACATAAAATTCAAACTGCCATCAACAAAAATGCCTCCCTGAAAATGAACATTGAAGCAAGGGAAATTAAAGTGGAATATACTAACAGAAAGAAAAATCTAAAGGTTAACATCAAACCTGGTGAACAGGCACAGAGTAAAACCTGCAATAGGGAACATGAAGATAAGTATTGGAATGAAACATTTTATTCTGTAACAGAGGCACCTTGCAATACAGACTGTGTGCCATCTTTTAGCTTTCATGAAAAAGTAGACTATGCATTCCCAGATGAATGTACACTTCTCCCTCCACCTAAAGAATTTGCTGACTGTGACAAAATGCGTTTGGATACAATTGCAGAGGGGGTATCTTTGTACCCTGTTAATGACAGAAAGGAATCTGACAATGTCTCCACAGCCTTGAGACTTTGGGGGGGAGGAAATAATTTCTGTAAACATAACAAAAAGGACTATGAAGACCACACAAATGAAAAGGAAGATTTTTCAAAAGATAAAATACTTTTCTCAAAAATAAATAATACAAATTGTCTTGAAGCTAGTAATACCTTGAATAACCCAAACACTGGGAAGGAGTTTATCAGTAGGAACAATGTGTTGGGTCAAGAAAGAAATAACTGTGACAAATGCAGAGACACAGGGCAAAAACTAGCAAGAAGAAAGTCTTTCCCAGATATTACGATTGATGTACCATCACCAGTTCACCCTAGAAGGGATTCTGGTTTTTATTCATTGCCATCACTAAAAGTATCACCTAAGGAGACCAAAGCAGGAGATGTCTATAACAGGAACTCATACATTCATACGAGCTATACAGAACTTTGTAAGTGTCCTGACTTGACCTCCTCACTGAAAAGTTTAAGAGGTCTTAAGTCTTCATATCAGTATGCTTTCACATCATTTGATCATAATATTACCATTTATCCATCTGAACCTGAAGAAAGTCTAGATGACACTTACTTACTGAATGACTATGCAGACTGTGTGGGGCAAGGTGAAGAAACAGAAGAAATATTAATGGAGAGTCTTCATTCCAGTGGTACTATAAATGAGAAAAAAGAAAATGGGCATGCAGAGCCTCTGAGAAACCTAGCCATATGGGAGGAAGACTCTGAGTCTACCGAAGATGCTTTAGATGAAGGGATGCCAGAGTACAACCATTTAGAAAAGCATGTTGAGTTGCAAAGCAAAGCTCAGCTGGTACAAGTCTCTCCACATTCTAGAAGTTCTTCAGGTGAACTTACTCATGACAAGGAAAGTACTAATTATGCATCTACAGAAAATGTCTCAAACCTGCTTTCAGCTTTACAGCAAAATGTTCACCCACCCCCAGCAAAGGCTGAGGTAACAAAGAAAAGGAGAGGGTCAGTAATGACTGTGGTAACTGGAGCACTAGAACAAAGATTCATCCAAAGTGATAAATTGATACCTGATTCCTTCAGCTCTGCAGTGAGAAAAGAGCCTAAACTTCCCTGTAGTATACAAGAAAAATCCTTGCTGTCACCCTTGCTATTAGATCCTGATGAGCATGACATAAATGATGAATCACAAAGCTTTTTTGAGATACAAGACATATCTGGGAATACTCTTGTTGAATCTGATCGCCATAATGATTCAGCACAGGCTGCTGTATTATCTACCTCTTCAGCATATACAGAAAAGAAAGAGAATTTCACAGAACATTCAAATGTCAAGGAAAGACCAGAGAACCTTTGCAGTAAAGAATCAACTGATGATAGCATAAGAAGAGAGCCTGGAGCACATCCATTACCTCAGTTAGCCAAATCCAACTCTGATGAAGTTGAGAGAAAGATTGAAATGAAAGAAGATATTCATCAGAATGCAGATATCCCTCCATCATCGGTAAAACAGATTAGTCAGAAAGGTAGGTGTTATAAGACTTTTGGAGTTAGTATCACTTACACACCTTTTACATAGGTAGTTTAGTGCTTGGTGATATCTTTTTTGGGAAAATGAAAGTATATTATAAATTTTCAAAGACATTATATTAGTATGCNAAAAAAAAAAAATTAATGCAGCTTTGCTCAAGAAGTGGGTTTCCTACATTATACAGTCAACCCATCCTATACACCTAGTGAGAGAAGCAAACACCAAAACAGGAAGGGGGTTTTTGTAGTTGCCATGTGGTATGAACTCAGAGCTCTAGTCAGTGTTTAAAACCACATAAATCTGTTTCTGGAATCTATGTGATCTAAGCAAATACTGAATTCTAAGTACATCTCAGTCCTAATTCTGTCTGAGCCTTTATATGTCATTGAATGACCATAGTGGATCATTTAACCTTCTTTTCTCCTTTCTTTATGTAGTTAAGAAAACTGCACATGAAAAAGAATTATTTTTAATAGCTAATCTTTTACAAACTTACTTGTCTTCCCTTCTGTAATTCATGTACCTGTATCCATAACTGGTTATTTAAAAGGAGTGTTTTGAATCATAAAAATGTAAAGCCATACTGGGACACTGCACACACTGCACAAAGCTTTGTATATTGTGAATATGTACACACACACACGTGTGTGTGTGTTTGAAATATCACTCCAAACACTTTAATTTATTACTATTAATCAAGTTATACATAAATATAACTCAGATTTTGCTCTCCAGAAGAGAATGTTTCCAGCAGGTTTGGAGGTTAGGAGTTTTATACTGTTGAAAAATACATACTTTCTTATCATAGGAAAATGTCGACAAGAATCTTAGTAAAAAGCATCAGAAAGTTTTAAATAATCTTTCTAGTTCACAATATCCACAGAAAATACTTGTATATCTGTCTTAGGGCTGGAAGGCATGTCTTGTAAGGCTGAGGACTTTGGGCTTGTCTAGCTTGGAGAAGAGGAGGCTGAGCTCTTCTGCAACCTCACTGCTCTCTACAGCTTCCTGAGGAGGGGAAGAGGAGAGGAAGGTGCTGAGCTCTTCTCTCTGGGATCCAGTGACAGGATGCCTGGGAATGGTTCAAAGCTGTGCCAGGGAAGATTTAGACTGGACATTAGGAAGTATTTCTTTACCGAGAGGGTGGTCAAACACTGGAAGAGGCTTCCTAGAGAGGCAGTCAATGTCCCATGGCTGTCAGTGTTTAAAAGGCATTTGATCAATGCCCTTCATAACATGCTTTAACTTTTGATAAGTTCTCAAGTGGTCAGACAGTTGGACTAGATGGTCATTGTAGATCCCTTCCAACTTAAATAATTTATTCTGTGTCCTCCAAGGTTGTCTTGTTTGGCACCGGTAATGGAAATTTCAAAAATACCTGAAGTCTATGTAGACTAAATAGATCTAGATATACTATATAGGTAGATATTGCTATATAGATCAATATCTAAAATACTAGAATAAGTAGAGAATTAATTAAATGGAAATATCTTTAGAACAAAGTATAGAAAGAAGACACTTAAGGAAGCCTACATGCTCAAAAAACATGACTTCTCAGACATTAGACCTCAGTGGTTAAACACACTGCACAGAACTGAGGTGTAGCTATTACTTGCATTTTTATTTTATTCTCTCCTCTTCCCTTTTGCCCTTTGCTAAAAATTATTTACGTGTGTTCTTTCTCTTATCTATCACCTATTACCTAGCATGTCACTTTGGCCCTCTTTTGGTCTACGGTCATATTTTGATTTTCCATCTGTGTTAATGCTTAGCAATGCTGTGGAGGTTGTACCTTAAATGAGTAAATGTGTACATCCAGAAATAAGTATAAGCATTTAAAGTTTTAAAATTCATTAATATGAATCAAAGTCCACTTGTAATGAGGGAATACCAACCCACTTATCAAGACATTGGGCACAAGGGGCAATGTGGCACTTCCTGTGCTCGGTAATTCTGTGACACTGCAAAGGAAACATGGCATTTTTCAACAAAGAGTGAGAGTATCTAGAACAGAGGAGAAAAACAGATCCAAATGTTATAAACAGAATGGGGGAGAGGAGTCTAGGCGATCTAGAAGTCTGCTGGTGTTGTGGTAACTTGATTATTTCCACAGGGGCAAGGACTCATGCAAAGGGCACTACAGAGGCACTACAAATCAGGCTCCTGACTCACAGCAATAGTCGGGTGCCTTGGAAAAAGGGCTTAGTGACACAAGTACGTGATGGAAATCTGACTGATGCCAGAAAGAGGCTGTTGAGCCAAGACAGCACTTACACAATCCTCTAGGGAGCCTGCTGAGGCTCGGCTCACTTTCTCCCTATCTTCCCTTGCCAGTGGGTATGGTTGCATTTTCAGAACAGAATCTAACACAAAGTCTGTTTTTCAATTGTTTTTTTAGTTGAAATAGCAATGCAACAAATAAATTTATATTGCCCTACCTAGAAAGAAACCTAAAATAGAAAGTATCTGCATATGTGTCTTGCAACTTGTCTTGAGCATTTGTAAATAAAGTCCATGAGCAATTTACATGTTTTTGCGTAAAAATGGTGCCATACAACTGGCTATGTAGGTACTTAACTATAGATACAACTACCAGAAGATAATTGCATTTACTTTTCTCTGCACGAAGACCTCAATTAGCCTAGAATATATATTTTATTAATATTTTCAGTATTATTTGGTATTTTCATTTCTATGATTTTGGTCAGGTTATTCTCATATTTAGAATGTGGAAATTTTAAATAGTATAATTGCTTAAGTTGTCTTACATATTCCTCACAAACAATGTCTGGTTATAATTTAGACTTGAAATCAGAAATGAATAAAACCAGAAAGCTACCTTTGATGAAAGACACCAGAGCGAGTGATAGTTCCCAGGAAGAAGCAATAGACCAGTGGGCCAGGAGACGGAAACAGTTCAAAGACAGCAAAAAATGCAGTTCAACTGGAGGAAGCTCCATAAACAGCACAATCACTGAGGGATCAAGTGAGTACATTAGTCTTATGATTCTATTTTTTGTCCTTTGTGTGACTGACATTCTGACAGGGTTTTCAGCTAAGAAAATTGATCTTTAGTTCATAACCTGAGTCTCTGTCTTAGTCGTTATCATGAGAAAGCATATTTTATTCAATTGAACAGTTCCTCACCATAGGAGTTAGCATCCTCTCTCCTCCATATAACGAAGCGAACAATCTGACTGGAAAAAAAAGTTGACTGTACCATCCTCATCCATATGCAATTAATGTTAAGACAAGTTCTCAGCACAAACAGATAATCATGGCAGCAGTTTTGAAGGTGTAACAAAAATCATAATCCTAATGCCTACTTTACATATGTCAAAGCCATGGTGAGCTGGAAGTNCTCTCTCTCTTTCCCTCGCCCTCCTCCAGTTAACAACTTCCTCCATCTTTTATCTTCAGGCTTGTTGACTAGATTGTCCTTCCAGTTACTGGAACAGTTAGTCCCGTAACCATCTCATTAAGAAATCTGTCACCTTGCCATATGCTTGTGCCTGTACCAAACTCATCAGCTGAAATCACATGGGTAGGAGTTTTAAAGATGAACTGCTTAATGAATTTATATTTAATGCAGATGGAGTCCCCAGGCAAGGACTGCACAGCCTAGGAGAGAACATATGTGGTACTTCTTACTTTACATCGCCTTTGCCTTCTGTTTTGCTATTTTAGTAATGTAAGAAGTACTTTGTACAGATGAAGAAATGTGCACTTCCCTGTGGAAATGTTTTGTAATATAACACTTACTTTTGGCGAAGGAAGTTTTATTTGTAGATGTGTAACCTCCTTTTTGAAGAAGGTTAAATGCAAATAGAAGACTGACAGCTATAAGGTGTGGGTCAGTGCAGGTCCCACTGTAAATATGTTCTATCCCTGTAATATAGGTAAGTCCTCCATCAGCAAGGCTTCAATTCTCTACCTAAACATAGGTGTCCATTGCCAGCTGGGATGCCAATAGAGTTCTGAGATATATGACCTACAGGGGACTCATGGCTTTTTGAAGCATTAAATGGACAGCAAGTGAGATGCTCCGAGGCATCTAATATGGTATTAGTCACCTATGGTCAGATAACTGAGTCAATCCCTAAGTTTTTAATGCCTGATAACAAAGCAACAGGGATGCCTGACTTATTTCACGTGGAAATGAAAAAGCTTTTTATTGGTAGCAGTTTCCATTTTTTGCCCCTAAAACAGATTCAAATCCACAGCAAGGAGATACATAAACCAAGATAAATTGTTCATTTTTTTCGATAGTAATGTTTCTTGAATATAAAGCAGGACCATAAATTTGACTAGTTCAGGCACACAATGGTTTCATAGAGGAAAAAAAAACAACAAACACAAACAAAAACCAAGTAAACAAACCAAGTGAAAAAAGACCAAGTTGCAAAACCTAGAATTGCTTTCCTCAAGACGAAGTATTGCTTTTGGTAGCACATAGCATGAACCTGAAGTGGTCTCCAGAACTGGTGAGTGAGCAGAAAATTTTGTTACAAATCCTAGTGACAAATCCTACATTTTGGATAGTATGCCACAGGCCTGACATTTCTGGCCCTTTTTCTTCAGTAGCTATGCTGTTCCCTGGTGTTTCAAGGCTTGAGACAATTCTAATCAATATTTGGAAGCAGCAGCTCCTTTCATGCATACTTCCAGCTGCTGAAAAAAACCTAAGTGCAGCTTGTTCCTGACACTCATAAACTGCTCAGTCTGACATCTGTGCTGAAAGATTAAGGAGGACAGAGGTGAAAATACAATCAAATGTCTTGGCATAACTCCATAGTGCCAGCATGGCAGCATATATTTCTGCAGTTTTGCACATTTTAAGCTCTGCTACAATGATGATGACATATCATCATCATCTTTTTGTTTGTTTGTTTTGTCCTATTAAATTGTCTTTATCTCAAACCACAAGATTTTTTTTTCCTTTTCCATTTCAATTCTCTCCCCTGTCACACTAGTAGTGGGGGAGAGAGCGAGCGGCTGTGTGATTGTTTTAGCTGCCTGCTGGGTTAAACCACAACAGGGAGAAGCCAGTGGATGTGGACTATTTGTATACATAGAGACAGTTAAGCAAACTGTCAAAGTGAAAAAAGACTGCCATTTAGATATATTCAGGAAGTAACTTACTGAACAAAACTAAATAAAGGTTAATTTTTATCTTTTCTGTTTTGAAACTGGAAATCATTCTGTGTAATAGCCACATCAAACCCAGGATAAACAAAGCAAACAGATCTGTTCTCTACGTGCATTAACTCTAGCTGCATTATACCAGGCATTTTGTACTGAAAGGAACATTTTTATTTTCCTCTCAGACAATTCATACTAAAGCATTTTTTTCAGTCAATTTGTTAGCGCAGTCTCTGGTGGTTTATACTTTTATGTACCTTTCACCATCCAGTTCTAGCTTTGAAGTTCCAGCTCCCAGTCTGCTTGGGAAGTTGTCCTACTATTGCATAGCCTTTTTCTCTACAGTCAAACTGCTGTTTATAGCCTGACTGTAGCACAGTCAGCTGCCTGCTGTCCTATCTACTTGTGAGCCTGAACTTTAATGCTTTTTGCCTTAGCAGAGAATTAGAGCTCTCTTCCATCTCTGTGTTAATCTGGGTGACATGGTTTGACACAGTGGACTCACTGCAAGACACTGTGAATGTAAATTAATTTAAATATGAATATGAAAATCCTCATGATAACACATGTAACATCATACAAATATTCAACAGTCTAGGTTAAGTGAGAAGTTCTATCTTAAAAAACAAAACAAAGCACTAAACCCAAAACTATTCTTTCCTCACCTCCTTTTTAATAAAACTATACACATCTTGGAGAGCTAGGATTAAGCAAACAGAAAATATGATTGTTATTACCCACACTGAACTCATACTAAATTTCTAGAAAACTTATGGTTTCCTAATCTAATGGGCTGCATAAGAACGCTTAACAATTGTCTAAAGTCAGCCTTCTCTTAAAGAGGTGCAGCTCCTGTTCTGACCATTTGTATTAAGACTTCACTTGGCATTCAAGTTCAATATATAATAGCATCCAATATTGTGATCTTCTCCCTGGACATCTTTGCAGAGTGCCTCTTTAAGAGCAGCAAAATTGCAGAACTAAGTACAGATATTACAAACACTTCCTAAAGAAGCTTGTGGCACTTCTGTGGTGACTGGCTCAGGTCTGTTATTCTTTATGCATTTTCCCTACTGACATTATTTTTGCTTGTTTTATCCTCATGACAGTAAACTCAGAGGATGCTCGGTCAGTAGATCTGGGACTACATTCTGAAAATGAGGACAGAGGTTTTTATACAGAAAACTTTCATTCTGCTTCCTGGGTTTTCAGAGGAGATGATGTCTCTCCGGATAATAGTCCTAGATGTCTCAGCAAAAGGCCTAGACCAGTGGCAAGTAAGTTGGCTAATGCAACAGGTAATAAATGTCATAAAACTGTATTTATTTTGTGCACTCTGAGGATTCCAGGGGACCAACATTTTGGAGAGGATGCTAGACACTTATGCTGAAGACAGGAAAAAGAGCACCTCAAGAAAATACAACGTTATACAAAAATGTAAATAAGTTAGTTCTTATTTAGCTACTGTCTTGCAATTTATCATAATTACTTGACAAAATTAATACTGATAAAAGGTCATACTTAAACCTCATCTCTTGCTGCATGGTAAGGGTAGAAGCAATGTAATGCTCATAACTCCTTCAAGCATGGCAAAATCAGAGAGCTATTTGTGTACATAAAGTATTGCAATGGCCATAAAATCTGCTATCCATCAAACTTTCAAACATAGCAGATCCAGAAAGAAAAGAATCAAGTTTGCAAAAGAAGGTTTGTTCTATCTGTAGTTTAAGCCCTGTCATGCAAACAGATATAGTGAATAACTTTTGCAGGGTGATGGGAGGTTTTCCTTCACTTGTTAAAAGCTGTTACTGAAAGGTAATACAGTTCAAAGAACTAAGACAAACCAAAACACCCCTGTAGCTTTCCAGGAGATAGTTCTTTGCTGGAGCTTATACATCATTCATAATATGAGAGAAAACAAATGTCCTCTGTAAATCTCCAGATAGGAAAAATCTCCCTTAAAACATATGAGAATATTCTGGACAGCCTTTTTGATTACCTCTTCTCCCAGGGGAAAGCTCAGAAGTTCAGCCAGATAATTAAAGTAGGTAGTGAAGTATCTATGCTCTTTTAGACAGGTAACATCAATTGGCCTGCTAGTAAAGTAACATCTAAAGCAATTTCTATCTTACAAATACTACAAAATTTGAAGACAAAACAGCTGTCATAAATTGTTATTAAATTGGCCTCTACTAAACAAACCCAGTGAAACAGTCAAATGATCAAAAGCAGACACTCTCACTGAAGTCCTTCCTGAGTATAAGATTTACTAACAAGCCAGACCAATTGAGACATGGTAATACTAGACCCTGAGAAAAATTTGGAAGTAGGCAATTAGACCTTGATCTCTCTTTTCACTGAGGGTGATCCCTCTACATGTTGAATTCTGCTGACTTGGGATACATTTCACATGGGTACAGCCAGGAGATGCCAGTGTGGTGGGGGGTTGGACTAGAGGACTGGGAGGCAGTGGGAGTGGGGAGTAGACAGGGAAAAGTAGACGAAAGGAAAAGAAACAATTGGTATCCAAAAGATAGAGACCTTCTAAAATATAAAAAGAATGAAACTACAAGAAACAGATTTAAACTCATCTGAAAATTTACAGTGGTTTTTGTTTTTTTTTTTTTAACAACTTAGACGTCTGACACAGAGAGCAGAAGCTCTTTTCTCTTTCAGAATGCCATTGGTAGATTGGAATATCTGAATGCTTCTCCACCTTTATTACAAAGTCCAGGCACTTAAGCTGCTAATGCAAGTAGGCTTCATGGATGCTGACTGCCTTTGCTCTAACATGAATGACATTCAATTATTTGTGGCCTGAGGGGGGTATGCACTGGCAGAGGAGAAGCACCAAACAGCTAGGAGTGATACTGGAAGCATCCCAGCCATTTACAGAATCAGTAACTGTCAGTGCCTATAGAGAAAAAGGGATGTCTTTTTCCTTGTTTTGCAGTTCGTGAAAGAACGGTGAAGATCGCTAAAGGAACTGGCAATTACCCTTGGGGTTTCAGGATCCAGTTCTCAAAGCCTATCCTTGTGACTGAAGTTGACACAAGTAAGTTGTGTTTGTACTAGTTAACTTCTGCTAAGAAAATGTATAAAAATAAATATATAATATTTAGTAGTATAATATAATGCATAACATCTGATTTATAATAATATATAATATAGGTGTACATAAATAATTTCTATAATCAGTGGGTGTAAAGTGTCTGTTTAATAACATGTCCTGGAAAGGTCAACACTTTACTAGCACTTTACAACTCTATGACTTATATTAGAAACCCATGCATCTCCTTAAGATCTGAACCTAGTTAGATTTATACCTCAGTTATGCTTTTTGCATGATGTTGCTGTTCAGTTCTAAAAGTCATTCTAACTTGTTGCCTCAGAGCAAATGTTCTACTTACTAAACACTAAAAATAAAGCCTTCAGTTCAGAAGAGGAATTCTGGCAAAGGACAGACCTATTTAAAACAAATAAGGGAAAATGTTGGAAGTGGTTGCTTTACCTTCTATATGGCTATGCCTATTGTTTATCAAAGGATTTCTTAATCTTTTACTGTAAACTACATGAAAATAAACATGATTTTGACACTGGATCCTAGGGATCATTCTGTATTTATACATGCCTAAAGACAATCAGGACATTATCAATTGAAGCTTTGCCAATAATGTAAATCTCAAAAAGCTTTGCCTACAGAATACTACACAAAGGACTTAGGAAGATTAAATTGTGGCTAAAGTGGCTATGTAATGTTCTGTATCCAGAAAAACAGCAACCTAATTTTAGTTCAGAATTTATTTTTTTTTATAGTCCTTGAGACTAGATAATCTTCACAGTATAACTTACGTGAAAGCAATATACAGTGAATCTGAGAAAGTAATTTTGAATGAAAAAACTCATTCTGCTCATCTTACTAGAATGTTACTTATGACTAGAAGGTTAAAGATCAGTATCATTCATTGCTGATTATTTTAAGAAAACAAAATGACTGGGCTCAGCTATCATTTGTCTAAGTAGCACAACTGTGATGTGTGTGTGCTTGGACAACTTGCAGTTATTATCAGATTGCTGGGAATTTCAGTACCTATTGATACCAAGTTATCTCTGTTGCAAAGAAATGTTTCTGGTGTCTAGCATTAAAAGTTTTAGATTATTTCCCCATTGTAAACATACAGATTCTTTTAGCATTTTTAAAAAGTATAACCTCTGAAAACGTCTTTCAAATTTGAATGAGGGAAAGTTTTTTACCTAAATATAAATAAATCATGGGCCATGTATACAATATTAGCCCTAATACCTACCAATTTAACCCTGTAACTTACTAATCAAAATTAAGTATAGCAAAACAGCTACTCGCATTGTATATTACTCTTCTTAAGTTTATTTGTATGTTTTGTTTTCAAATGCAGTTGCTTTAAAACAACAACAACAACAACAAAGAGTATTCTTTTTTACAGACAAACTTCTACTAAAATTCCATTTTCTCAAAATATGATTCATTTCATTAAAGCAGAGGTAAAATTGCATTTGTATCCCTTTTTGGTTGCACACTGAGACATTATTTTAATAATATTTTAAAGACTTTTCAAAGACTACTTATGATCATAAAGTCTTGTATGAGATCCTCAAGGTCAGCATGCACCAAAATGTGCTGGCATTTGCAAACTTGCAAATGATTTGTAATACACATGAAGGTGAACCATGGCTTTTTTGTGCCTGTTTATTATTAGCTTATACTAATCTCTTCCCTACAACTTCTAAGCATCCTTAGTAATACACTGAACAATCACATTTATTGCATGATAAGGTACAAAATCTTTTAAAATATACATTAAATAGTATAGACATGGAACAGTATTTTCCAAAAACAATTTTTTGACAGTACATTAGGAATGCCTAATTATAAATGAGAAGGAAAAAATTGTGTCTGAGAAATTTGTACCTGGGATTTAAATAACTGTGTATTGCTGTCTGTGAGTGGAGCGTATTTATCTCTTCCCTAATTTGCCTCCCTTCCTGGCTGGCACATGTCTGAGCCCTATTGTATTAGGAATGCATGTACTTTGCAACAGTTAACAAATAAACAAAAGGTTGATATATTAAGAAATCTGATTAAGTCCCTCCTTCACTGACCCTTTGTTAACTTATTATGTTGTTTCCTTCTAAAGACAAAACCCACAAAATACTATAGCCAAATTCTGCTAACAAGGAAGAGAAACATCAGCACAGAAAGTAGTCTTTGATCTTAAATCCAAAGCTCACCGGAAAAACAGATGTTTTTTTCTACTGACTTTACTGAAAATTGAACCAAATATTTGTTTACAAATTAGGCCAAAACCCTCAGATACTGAAATGCCTATTTTCACCTTAAAGCATTGAAGTCCTACTGGCATTTTTAATGAAATTTCTCCACTGCCAGTGATTATCTAGTGTTGAACCAGTACCTAAATCCTGAAGCTTTATTTACAGATGACTAACGGGTTGCTCAGAAAAACTTGGTTCACCTCCAAGTTGACATCACAAAGACCCCAAAGCATAATCCTTGACTGGTTGGACAGATACCTGTTTTGCTAGAAAAGCTTGCTCACATAGACATGCTTGATGTCCTAACTCTAAATAAAATGTTTTCTTTTTATTCCAGACAGTGCAGCTGAAGAAGCAGGACTTCAGGTCGGGGATATTCTGATAGCAGTCAATGGAACTGATGTCACCAGCATGCCACATTCAGAAGCTGCCAATCTGGCAAGGAAAGGTAAGTTTGAGATCACAATAAATTACACGGATGGGTCAGGATTGCTATACAATGCTTCAAATACATCCAGACAACTTAGGTGATGAACCAGAAAATCTTAATTAGCAGTTTAATGTATTAGTATTTAATACAGTAGTATTGCCTAAGTCACTTTTTTATCTAGGAGTTTCTAAGAACACAGAAGAAAATGGACATACAAAATATTCCCCAAAGAGCACATGTGACAGTAAGGCTTTTGGCTCTCCTGCATTTAAGAAAGTGACTGAAAAAGTCCTGAAAGTGACTGCAGAGACACCAATACCCTATTTATGCCTTATGCTTCCTCAGGGAGAGACTTCACAGCTTGGTTCAGTGCACTCAGTGCTTATTTCTGTGTTGCCAAGACCTTAAGTCTAGTCAGGAGAGCAGAGAGGTTATTTCATGAGACAGCCTTTTACAGCACCATAGAAACAAGGAGTCAGTGATATTAATCATGCCTATTCTTCCTAAAATTGCGATGACTAAAACCCAAAGATAC
This sequence comes from Aramus guarauna, assembly GCA_013400195.1. Lineage (NCBI taxonomy): Eukaryota > Metazoa > Chordata > Aves > Gruiformes > Aramidae > Aramus > Aramus guarauna. The sequence goes on along the minus strand of VXBL01003486.1, from coordinate 20,771 downwards.
CTATGTTTTCATGCTGGAAGTTATCTCCTGCAGTTATTTTATTTATCCCAGATATGGTTTTGAGAAGGGCTCATGGGAAATTCAATAAATTAAAATGCTTTTACAAGACAATGACAAATTTAACTTGACACATATCAAGTTCTTTAATTATAGAGGTGCCATTCACACTATTATATTTAAGAGTATGTCAAGTCGTTTAGTAGATAAATTTCTGATTACTGGGCATTTTTAACTCATCAGAGAACACCACCTGGACTAAATCTTGGCACACAGACAGCATTCCCAACATAAAATGTCCCCAAAAGAGAAATCCAGGAAATGTTTCACAAATGAAAATATGTCATAGTCACATTTCTCAATCCTCTTTGAAGTGTTGCCATCTGCTCTGAAGTAGTATCCGATACAATTAGAATTTAAGGCCTTTAGGGCCAAAGCCACAGATGTATTGATAGCATCAGCAAGTATTATGAAATCATACTGCATTGTTGATAACAATAACACATTTTCAGACAATCTTGCAACCTGACATTTCCATTGAGCACTTACTTTTTGCAAATGATAAGCAGATACTTTAGCACAGGCTAGCCTCCAACAGCAAACACCCTCAGTGAGTGGCACAGATAGCAGGAAAGGTTAGTGGTCTCCCAGACATAGAAAAGAAAGAATTCTCAGGAGTGTATGTAAGATACCAGACACTGAAGGTGCCCCTAAGAGCATTCTCAGAAATTTTTGTATGAAGTCAAATTTATGTACACCCATTTGAGCAATGAAATCCAGCCACTTCTCTAAACTGATAAAATATGCAAGCACCTAAGCTGCTGCTTGCAAAGGTAGGTCACAAAAACTGTTTTAAGAGGTGTCTTCAGATAGCTGGCTCCGTTACTAATTCTCAACCTAAAAAATGGTTTCATTCCTGACTTTCTGTTAAAAGAAGGTCAAATATTGCTTGATTTAATTCCTAGGCTGCTTTGCTCCTTTGTTGCTTCTACATTGAGAGGAGAAGGGCATGCAATAGACTAGTGCGTTCCTGCTCTATACCCTGTAAGGGTATTCAAAAATATTGACTGACTAGATTGTAGTTTGGACCTATGTTTTCACATTCTTCATGTAATATTTTAGGTCCTGATATCCTGACTATGGTGGTGGGATCAGATATCAGCCGTTACCCTAACACCCCCAGACCTACCTGCCGAGGATATTTGCACAAACGAACACAGTCAGCGATATTGAAGGGCTGGAGAAAGAGGTGGTTTGTGCTGAAACATAATGGCTACCTACACTATTACAAACACAAGAAGGTAAGGAGAGAGGCTGGTGAGGAAGCAAGCTGTGTCCTCAACTACAATGCACAGTATTGCACTCAAATTTACCAATCATTGCCTTGACTTTTTACAGAATAACAGCAGCGCTAAAGATGTTTTTGTATGTGGTATATAGAGGAGGCTTGTTGAGTAGTTCTGCCTTCCTATATCCTAGTCACAGACATAGACACTGTCAGGCTTTTATGGATTCACATTTAATCTCTTAGTTCAGATCATCAACAAGTCTATGAATTGCATAGGCTCTGTGAGGCCTTGATGAGAAGAAGCTGTTTCAGATGTGTAGGAGCTCTGTATTCCATCTACTATTATATGTACTTTCTTAAACAGGTATAACCATGAGATTTCTTTGTGTGTGTGAAGAAGCTATAGACATGCACAGACAGGTATTGGGAAGGCTTAGTTTCTTCAGAGTAGCATTGCCCGGCACTTCATTCTCTGTCATATGAGCAGCCACCTGTATAGTATAGTACTCCTAGACTTCATCTAACAGTAGACATCCAAAAAAGGAGTAGAACAAGTGCTTCATGGAGAGAAACATTTCACTTGGCTTTATCCTGAGGCTTCATTTCAATATAGCATAATATAAAACCCTCTAGTTGTATACTGAGTCTTAATGGTCCTTAATCAGTGGCTTCACGGTTATCTCAGCTACAAACATTTGAGTATCCTACACAGATATTCTCCAATAAATAAATGAATAAATAAAGACATTGCATTTAAAAAACAAAACCTTTAAAAGCAGGGAGTTTTCTGTTGAAGTGGGTACCACCAGGGGTGGCTTTCCAGTGGTTCAGACCACAACGGTTCAGGCCCAGATGTGGCAGCATGCACTGGCTGGCCCGGGCCCAGCAGGTGAGGGCAGCGGGCAGCTCACAGCCCTGGCCACAGCGGAGCCAGTGAACTCACCTGCCCTGCAGCAGTGTTTTACTGTAGTCTGTGAGGCAGTTCAGCAGGTGCTGCATGTAATTACAAGTTACTAATCCCTTCCCCTGTGCAGCTTTGTGATGAAGTTATTAATTGAGAAAGTTACGCCTATGAAATTAAACATATTGATTTCAAAGCCTGTGGTCTGTTCAGAGCTTTTTGTGGTAAAGCATTTAACAGCTTGTAAAAAAGATTCAAGGTCATCCACTTAGCATTCACTTTAACCTGACATCAAGATAACAGTGAAGCTGAGAGAATTTGCCCTGGTGAGGGATTTAGCACTAGATGAAGCCCATATAGCTTCCAGGGAATCTCCTAGCTAACCCAGGAAGGGCATCAGCAGACATTTCAAATGGTTAGAAACAGGTAGAAACAAGTTTGTCTCCAACACACAATTTAAACACGTACTAATGAAATACAGCGGTGTCTACCCATAATAAAAAGATACGGGGGTTTTTTTGAGAACTTGAGCTTGGCACCAAGTCCTTGACCTGTAAATAGTTTTATCTTCACTAACATGGTCACGCACCTTTTGGTCAACTCAGCGTATGAAGGATGTAGACATACATGTACACACATACATATGGAGACATACCATCACAATTTTGCAATAAACATGAATATAATCTAGGTGTTAAGGAAGTTCAACCAACAGCAGGTAATAGGAAAGCCAAACTGCAGGCTTCACTCCTTATCATGAATCTACCTTTTTTTTTTCCTACTATGTCATCTCTCTCTATTTCATACATCAATCTCCCATGTCTGTATTTCAATTTTTGCTCATGTACTAGCTCATATATTATATATTAGCCTGTTTGGTCATTTTTATATGAACCCACTCCAGTAAAATCCTCACTTCAATTTTTTTTTCCTTTTTAGTAAAAACTACAAACCAAATTATTTTTACCTGAAAGATGCTGATGCAAGGCTTCCCAAGGTCTGCACTTTGAGGACTGCACGGGTTCATCTTTCTCTATAGCTGCCACAATGCATTGTGGTCCTTCCTCCCGGTGATCCTAAGCATAGTTTTTCATGGACAATACTGTTAAGACAAAGAAAGGCATTCACATGAGGCACTGCAGTTTCATATACAAACTGAAATTAATCAACATATAAGCTTCTCCATCAAAACTAAACACTTCTGTGGGAAAAAGCCATTTTGTGAAAAGTAATTAAAAATTAGAGAAAGAGTTTGCTCTTCTACAATTTTCTATCCACCTGACACTTCCAGCAGAAAATCTGGTAGGCTTATTTCTCTGCATATGCCATGATATACACATTAGCCATCTAATCAGGGTTCTGCTGCAGAACCACTGGGTATACCACAAAGCAGTCCGGCCATCCCTCATTGTTGTTTCAACACTATGTCTTCTGGTTTCAGAAGAAAAACAAATAAACAAACAAATCATACATTAAAAAGGACACAAACATATAGAACATTTGCTTGGAGTGAAGTTTTTCTTTTACCCTAGTCATCAAACTCCTGAAATGTAAAAAAAATATAGTTAACGCCTTTTAAACACTCTCAAATCACACCAACTTTATGTTTTGATAGTAGGCTCTTTAGTCACTGAAAGCATGCAATTGCTTTTGCTTAAAAAATGTAAGTAAATTTAAACCACTGCATAAACAGTTTATGGTAACAATTACTGCCTGTTTTTTTGCGTTATCCAAGACTAGTGCCATTCAATCACTTTTTAAGTTATTTCATATCAGTTTTTTGCCAGTTGCACTCTCTCTGTCTCTGCGCTCCAAAGAACACACTGAAATATTGCAATACTATTTTAGCAACTGAAAGCACAAGGACCTTCTTCACTGCCTCAAGTGCTTACAGGGTACTCTGAAGAGTCATTTAGTAAGACAGAAAGAAAGTTACTTAAATGCAAATATGCTTCCTCACTACTGAGAGATCCAATGCCCAAATGAAGTAAGAGGGAACTCAACTGGACTTGTTGGCACTTCTTTCTTTTGGTCTGATTTCTATCAGGGAGTAAGAAGAAAAATGCCTACACATGCTGCTCATCCCACTTTCTTTTCTAAGGGAATTATAAATAATGTTCTTAGTTTAACAAAGCATTTATGTAACATGTCAGCTGCATGATTAAGTTGGAAACATTATGTTCCAGGTCTGGTGTCACTCAGGAGGAAAAAATTTTCCACTTAGTGGATATAAGATGTTCTCTGAAACAGCTCATTGAAGGCAAGAATAATTCAAAGAGACAAAAATAGTTCAGGATAATCTGCATGTCAGTATGCAACAAACAAACCAGAGTCATCAATTTTTAGGTCTTGATCCTGATGTTAAGAACAGCAATTTACATGGGTGTAATTCCAGTGACCCCAGCAAGTTCATGTCTGATTTCCACCTATTGTCCTTGAACTTACACATTTTTTCAGAGAAAGCTGAAAGCACATCATCATAGTCAAGCATTAATCCTTTCTTTACAAATAGCCGTGTCTGCTCCTCTGAAACTAGCATTTGCTGCTCAGCACAATGAAGTGACTACACAGTCACCACAAAATGTCTACGGTGAAGACTGCAGTGTAGGACAGAGAAAACTTAATCAGCTTTACATGAGACCAGCAAGATAAGAAAAGCAACATAGCCACAGCAGTAGAGCATCACCTCAGCAGGCTAAATAACTTCACACAGATCTCTGAGCTGCCATCATCAAGTGGCTTTTAGAACCTGCCAGCTAACTTGGAAACTTCACAATGTGCTGCATTCTTCAGGATAAAACAATACTGCTCTTGCAAACCCATTAAAAAGAAGGAATATAATTTCTGGGATTCAGGAACAAATGGACCAATAAGGAGTTTAAAGGCTGTGGATCATGCATTCCTCTATCATGAGGACCTACCTGCTAGAGAGCTAACTGGTTTCTAGGCTCAATAGGAAAGCACAACGATGCCAAAAGCTAAAAACATGTTTCCCAAAATTCCTCGTTACAAATATCCATCATATAAGGAGCTCAGCTAATTAAATACTTTTAAATTTAAATTTACAAATCCACTAAAATTGCCAGCCAAAGCCAGAATTTCCTAGTTTCAATTCATCATTGCTTTCTTGCTACATAAGACTGGTTTAAAAAAAAAAGTTTAACAAGTGATTATTGTGGGTCAAAAGAGAGAGAAAAAAAAGAGTTGAAAAAATTAAAAAAATTAACAAAAGACATGTTTGAAACAATACCCTAGCTTTCTAGTTTGTGTCATGCTATGTTCCTAGGAATTACTTCCTGTCCTTTTGCCACAAGTAGAGCCTGGGAGAGAGGATAGTGAGACGGATCACAGAATCATAGAATCATAGATTCATAGAATCATAGAATGGTTTGGGTTGGAAAGGACCTCAAAGATCATCTAGTTCCAACCCCCCCTCCCATGGGCAAGGACACCCTCCACTAGACCAGGCTGCTCAAAGCCCCATCCAACCTGGTCTTAAACATTTCCAGGGATGGAGTCTCCACAACCTCTCTGGGCAACCTGTTCCAGTGCCTCACCACTCTAACAGTGAAGAATTTCTTCCTAACATCTGATCTAAATCTAATCTCCTTCAGTTTACACCCATTATCTCTTGGACAGGACCAAGAGATAACCAATCTAGTACCTGAAAAGGAAAACAAGAATTAAGTATCATTGAGGTTATGGTCTAGAAGAATCTATGAAGATGACTAGTTCCGAAGAGGAAAGTGTTATCAATATATCTCCCTTGCAGACCTCCCTTCCAGAAATCAGAAAATGATGTATTCTTGTCAAATCAGTTTTGTCTGTCAGATCCTTATGTTACTTTTGTCATTTATTCCATTTGTCTTGCCAATTCCCTCAGCTAAGAATTATGTGGAACAACAGTAATTAGGAATAAATGTCTAAAGAGTACAACTTTGCTGCTAGCATTTTGTATGGACTCAAAGCAGGAAAGTCAAAAGAAGCAACTACGATAGAAATAAAGTAGGAGCAGTTAAGTTGGAAAGAGCAGTCAAGTTGGAAATTGTTGTCCTGACAGTATAAAAGAGCATGCTTTAGTGATTCAGATGTAGCAAAAATTATCTTAATTTCTGTAGTATATGCAGAGTCCAATTATTGTAGCAAGAAAGAATTCCACTGTCTGCCATATGTGAACGCTTCAGATGTAGCAAAAATTATCTTAATTTCTGTAGTATATGCAGAGTCCAATTATTGTAGCAAGAAAGAATTCCACTGTCTGCCATATGTGAACGCTTCAGATGTAGCAAAAATTATCTTAATTTCTGTAGTATATGCAGAGTCCAATTATTGTAGCAAGAAAGAATTCTGCTGCCTGCCATATGTGAACGCTTCACATCATTTCAGTCTATGACAAACATTCAGTCCTTTATTCTCTTGAGCAGGCCTATGTGTTCATCACTAAGCCTAAGAACTTTATATAAAAGACTTAGCTATAAATAGATTTAGGTATGAGCCATCTCTCATAAAGATACCACTTCTATTTGTTCTTCATTCTTGCTTGGAGCTTTATCGTCATGGTCTGGGATCTGCCACATTATTTAGAGCTAGTATACAATCTGATTTCTTCTCTAAATTTTCCATGACTTCCATGGCTCCAAGATATGTTTTTCAATTTACATTTAAAGAGCTGCTGAATCCAAGGTTTCCAATACTCCCATTGTATTATTTCTATTAATAAATGATAAATAATGCTGGCTGATATGATATGCAAGTTAATTTTGGACTACTAACAGATTGCATGCCCTGACCCAGAGAAAGAGTGATAGTCATGTTATTTGACCTGAATCAAGTTGTTCAAAATTTTAATCCAATCAATAGTTCTTTCTGCGAGGCTTGGTCCTGCAAACTGTTCATTACCTTTTGTGCAATTAATTGCAGTGAATGACTCAACCTCAACAAAAGAACCAACTGGAATGTGAAGATTAACCATATCACAAGACTACTTGATTGTACCTTGTCTGACCGCCAGTACAGTTAGGTGTAGGATAATTAGGTTCTTCAAATCAGAGGAGCTTTTACATCTTTTTCCTCTGTTGTCCTGCTCTTCACTATGTTTCTACTCTCTCTAGTTTAGATGTAAATTGTTTAAAGCAAAACAAAATGAAAAACTAAAGAAATTTAGCCGTACTGGCAAAAAATGTCATAGAAACAGTTGTGGAGTCTAGAGCTTTCTGTTCACTGACATATGCAAGTCCTTTGCTCAAGGGGAAAGGAAAAAAATGTAGGGAAAAAGACATAAAACCTTGAGTTTCTCCTCTGCATCAATGTGCCCAGAAAAGAAGAAATGCAAACAGATGCTAGCTAGAATATCCTAAACATCCAAACAATAAGCCTACCACAAAGCATGGTGATTAAAAAAAAAAAAGAGACAGAGTGAGGAAGGTTTTAGAGATACTACTAAAGGAAGCAGCACTTGGGGAGAAGCTGGTCAGAGAAAACCAGAAAATAACAGATGGTGAAAATGCTGCAAGCCTGCATGCCAGGGAGCTGTGGCCATGACAGCTGTGATGGAGAAAGTTAGGCAAATGAGAAGTAAGAAGCCAAAAGAAAAAAGAGTTTGTTCTTGTGTCTCATTTAAGAGATGTCTAGTTTAAGAACATCCAAGAAGACATTTTTGAAAGACAGTAAAAAATTCAGTCTTGCCACTGGAGATCTGAAACCAATTTGAAACAGAGACCTAGGGGCAACTGGCTTACACTTTCCATTGCCAGTCTCCTAAGCTAGCCAGTCTTTTATTTCCGCTTTCTAGCACTGCTCAGTTTTCACTGTGTCTTTTAGATTTTTTTCTTATTCTATGCTTTGATCTTGTTTTCTGTAAAGTTACTTTTATTCCATTTTTCCTAGTACTTTCACTTTCTTGTGTAGCTTAGCTTTAATCCCTTTTCATAGTTAATCCTGTTGTTGATTTTCTTTCACTGCAAATAGCACAAAATGTTCCATATCTTTTCAGCTTCTCCTTTGTAATAGATAAAGAAGCTTAACTAAAATAGGAAATATAACTCTGCTCAAACATAATTCTTTGAACACAGTGAATCATTCAGGAAATGCTATGAAGGCCATTTAGTTCCTGGAAGTATTTATACCAAATTAAAGAAGCCTGATCTGTGAACCCTCCCCAGGCTACATACACTACCTTAATGACCATTTTATACAATAAAGGAAGGAGGCATCTACTTTTCTATTCTTATTTCTCCCTTATTTCAGTCTCTCATAGTTATACATTGTTTAATTTATTTTTTTTTCCTCAGAAACATTTCCCCTAAAACTCAGGCTATTTTAAGAAAACTAGCAGCAAGGGAAGGGTTACTTCAGAAGTTTCTGTTATTCTTAGAACAGCATTTACCAAAGCAGCATATGCTTTCTGCCCTCTACCCAGACAACTCCATCTGTGTTAGATACTGCAGATTGTCAAGAATCCATGAAATAGCTGATAGTAACCTTGAGAGACCACCACTAGTTGGTGCAACTTACCTTGTTGTGGTGTGGTGGCTTGCGTGCCTTGTCGGGCCAGACTAAAATGTTGCACCCTGGCCCTCCAGGTTGGGGGTTTTGTTTTGGGCTAACAACCCAATCATGTAAAAAACAAAATCTGTTACAGAAATTGCAACAACACTATCCCACCGGGTTCGGTGGCATAGTGTTGTTGCAGCCCTATGCTCCTTGAGGAGTAACAAGGACCAAACAACAAAAACAACAACCTTGAGAGAACAAGAAATCATTTTTACTTAAGTGCTGAACAGAACATTTGTAGCTAAAATCTGAGTTAGTTTATTTAAAATCTGTACAGTGCATATCATCAACTCAAGCAGCTTCACATAGTTATATTAGGCTCCATAATGCCAGTATCGTCAGTGGGTCACTCTCCAGTCACAGGCATAAGAAATTACTTTTATAATTATTTTTTCAGCAATATACCTTGGGCACTTTTTGTAACAAAGGGATATTTGCCAAAGAAATGCTCTCAAGATATTATTCATTAAATACCCCTTACATCTGGCTTATCAGAACTAGGGGAGTGTGGCTGCCTATGAGTCAGTGAAGGGCATTTGGGCTCACTTTGAATGCCTCAAATCCATCTTATTCCACCCTAGATGTATTCATTTGAAATGGAGTGGACATAAATCACTTTTGATGCGACAGAGCTCTATCTGCATTCATTCTAGACAGCACAGAGAGTGTTTAGAAAAGTTTATAGGGATGTGCAATAATAGTGGTCGCACAGCCGTTTCAGTGTCTGCAGTGACTGTTGCCTTCAGAATAAGACAGTCAGCAGAACCTAGACCTTGGACAAGATCCTGCTGAATAACACTTCATCAACTGAGCACTTACTATTCTTTCCACTAGGAATGAGATTTGGGGCCTGAAAACATATTTTGGCTATGCTGTCTTTGCAATGTAGTTTTGTGTCTGAAAGGATTATAAGTAAAGTAGGTTACACAGCACTGATGACTTTCAGGATTGCCTTCATCTTCTGTACTGACTTTACTTCTGCATTAAAAAAAAAAAAAAAGAAAAAAGAAGCAGAAGAATCTAGGAAATGCATTCATGAACGTTTATTTACACTGTTTTTCAGTATTAGGGGTTATTTTATTCCTACAGAAAATTCATGTATAACAAAAGGATAATTACATGTGCTAATGAGCATAAAAGCAAATATTTAACTAATACCCACAGGTGCATATTTTGTTCACAGAAGAATATGTATGATTATTTCTAGGCAAATGAAGAAAATACATGTGGCATTTACAATTCAGCTTCTACTGACAACATTTAAGTAACTCCCAATAATCAATTGAATTTATTCTATGAGACTCCACCATCTCTGCATTTTGCAAAGAAGAACTAATGCTTTTCACGTCCCAGCATTAACTCATGTTTTCCATATTATTGCTGCAAAACTTGATGCAATTGTTAGAGCTCTAGTTACAGCTCTTCAAAGCAAGGGGGGCTAAGAATGTTTTTTAAAACACTGCTAGAGTTCACTGTCCAGATGTGTGCACTTTGGTTTTGAGTTCAGACAGGTATCTGAGGGAAGCTGGGGCTGGAAAGTGGGAGGAACTGCTTCACCTACCTACTTATATTAAGAAGCTTAATTGCTTCTTGGAACTCACCACAGAGAAAGACACTGACAGTACCCTTCAGTCTCAAAGAGCTTTAGCTCAATCAGGAACAATACAGTAGAAAAAGTTTTGAAATGCTTTCCATTGAAATTTGTCTGAAATTAATGGGAGGGGTTATGAACATACTGATATTTAGGGCAACTTAGCAAAAGAACTGAAATCCAGCCTTTTAAATTATGCTCACTATGTTCTGAATGTAAAACTTTGTTACCTCCATCTTCACATATAAAGTGAGGTTTTCAGCATTAACCCAGACTGCAAGCAGCATTGCATAGCACAGAGACTCATGTTCCTAAATTCTTTGGTGGACTTTGAAAATCCCACTCTTACTCAGCCACACCCTCAAAAGTTGGAATATTTACAAATACCTAGTGAGGTTTCCACACACAGATATGACTTCTGATGAACCAAAACCAATTAAGAGAGCAACAGTAGGCAAATTTAGAGGGTGTTTGACTAGTTTGTCTCTTATGACTGCAATGTATTTTCTGCTGATCATTAAGCCATAAGATGATTGGAATAGTTTCAAAAGCATAAGAGCTTATCACTAACTTCTATACCTTTGAATATTCCGAGTTTATCCCCATCTCACAGGGATCCACTTCATATTAGTTCTGAACTTTGACACTCTTTGTCTCTAATTGCAGGATGAAGGGAAGTGCAGACCCCTGGAAGTAACAAAGCTGGAAGGAGCAGAAATTGGTGTTGACACCAGTTTGGGTAAACCATTCGTTTTCAAATGCATACCTCAAAGCAGAAACAGGATTTTCTACTTCTGTGCAACTTCCAACCAAGAAATGAAGAGGTAAGTGAACTTTCATTTTACAGGGTCAGTTTTGTTATTCTGGTTTGGGAAGAGAGATTTTTTTGAGGATATTCACAACACCTGCTCTGGTCAGTAGAAAAGAAAAAAAATAAAACAAAACAAAACAAAACACACACCAGTCTGTCAGCTAGTATGGGAAGATGGTGTTTCTTATTTTTCATTTGCAAAGTTTCAAAAACTATTTTTCAGCTTCATAGTTCTTTTGATGTGATTTTTTTTTCAAAAGTCTTTTATATTCATGCTTTGCTCAAGATCCCCCTGAATTCTTGATTTATCTCCAGAAAAAAAATCTTCACCAACATTCTCATGCCTTCTCCTCCACTGCTTGAAATGGAAGTGCAAATCTTCCTGTGGATATAAATTGCTTATCGGTCATTTCACATGAATGATCTCTCTTCTGCCCAGCAAGGACAGTGCTAGTAATAAATACAATCCCATCTTCCATTTCCTGTTCTGTCATTCTATCATAGTATCATTTTAGTATTTTACAATGCAAGCATACCACAAAAGCATATTGGTTCTGATAAGAGGCAATGAGTTTGCATTTGTCTCAGACTTAAAAAATACTCTTTTTGCATTTCCCAAAGACTACAGCTGACAAAACAGAGACCAAAACACCCAAAACACAAGTAACAACATTTTAGGATTTAATTTCAAAATGTACTAAAATCTAATCTTATTTTCCTCTGTGGTTTATTATGAATTATCAAAAATATATAGCTATGAAGTAGGATGACATTTGGTATTCATCCACCCATCTTTTTTATAACATCTTACTACTTAACATAACACCCACCATTGTAATAGAAATTCCAAATACTATACCATCCATATTGCAAAAGTAATAACTTTGCCAACAAATAGCTTGCTTTATTCTGTAATTCTCCAGTTTCAGGAGTCTTTATGTTTCCCACAAATTCCTTATCTAAATAATAACAAAGACACAAGAAAAGTGATCATTTAGCCTGACATGTTGAACTGTATTCAAAATATATAGATTCCCTTGTCTGCAATATTGCCTTAATCTATTATGAAGTGTCACACAGCAAGCTTTGAGACTTACTTTTCTGCAAGTTAGCAATGTTTATTTAGATTTAATCCACTGTTTTTCGATCTTGAAACCTTGAATGTGTCCTGAAAACTGCAAATCCCTCTAAATGCTTTGTCAGCAAGAGTGAAAAGAGGCAGGGGAGCACATTTATTCTGCTCTAGCAAATTAAGCTATTCTCATTTTTTGTCATATTATAGATGGCTGGAGGCTATGGATAAAGCAGTGCATCCTGTCCATCAGGTAATGTTTTATTTATATGAGAAGCACATGTATAGCAGACTGTGCAGAAGACTGAGAGACAGCAGATGTATTTGTACATGGTCAGGTGCAGACAGCAACGTAGAATCTGCATACTTTTGTTCTGGGCTGCTGGGACGTGAATCAGCTCCAATCTAAAAGCCATACACAGACATTATTGTGACTCAGCAAATACCCTTTGCTACCATATCGTGGAATGAATCAAAATGCTCGCCCTCCAGATATCTGCAGCTGATATGCTGGAGAGTGCTTCTTTTCTGTATTTTCAGAGATGAAGAAAGATAAGTTAGCTGATTAACTTTGACTTACCTCTCTATCTCTTTATACAGTTATACTCTCTGCTGGCCCCTATGGCTGGGAAAAACATGGCCATAATTATTCTTGAGCTGCTACAGAGACACCTTGCTCAGTCCAACAGAATTTAGTATGAATAGTCTCTGGCTGACCACTGAACTGGGAACTGCAAAGCTAATTTTAGTACTTCCAGGGTTGGAAGCATAATGGTCAAAGCCACTTTAGCCTGCCGGTTCCTGTGCTGTTGATCTGTAAAATCTTTTTTTAAAAAAGGTTTAGCTACTGAACCAGCTTGGTTTTTAGCAGAAAGAATGTGAGGCACAAATGCAGAGTAAGTATCAAAGTCTACCTTTTTTTTGCAAATGAAATAAAATCATTAGTAAAAAAATAAGAAAATCGCAAGGTACAAATTATAACCTGCATTAATGCAGTACCAAAAAAATGTACTTTACTCCTCTCAACCCAGGACACGAGTGACTCCTTCAACAAGGTGCTTTAGTGATGGATTTCCAAACAGTGAAAGGAGGTGTTTATTGTTACTTTAATTCCTCTTCCACTGAAATAAAGTTGATCAAACATATCTTTCTTTTGGCTTCAGCTTTCAGGTGAGGTTGTAAGTGCAAAACCAAATTTGTTTCCAAGTATATTCTACCTGGCAGTGTTTCTTAAAAGAATACAAAGGAATCCATGTACTTGAAAACAGAAAAAAAACCCCAAGCAATTTTAAGTGTGTACCCCAGCCAAAGGAAATAAAAAATAGCCCAAGCCAAAAAGGATGAGAAAGGCACACATACACAAATGAAAACACATCAAAAGAGTCATTCTTTAGTGTAACATTGAAAAATAACTTGTTAGATAAAAAGTTCCCACATTATATATACAGAAAGGTCTCTCATGCATCACTCATTAACAACACAGTAAGTTAGGTCCTTTCTGTGCTACTGCATCTTATTTGTGACTGCTTTATCTTTTTTAGTTTTGTCTTTGAGCAAATATCCTTTTCTGAAGAAAAAAAAAAGTTTGATTTAATATGGTGCTGTCATTGCCTAACCTCTATTCTTAATGAACACTATATCTGTTCTTTCCTTCTAACTGGACTTTCCATTCAGTTGAATAGAAAAAGCTAGTATTTTCCGTCTTTTTTGTTTGCTATACTGTTTGTTACTGACTTTTTGCAATCGCTAGTGTGTTACAGTAGGGCTCACAACACAGTGGTTTAACAGACCAATACACTGACACTATGTCACCTTAATGAATCTACAATGATAACTATTTTATGAATACACTTAGTATTACTGAAGTCCTCTTCTGCATTTTGCTGCAATAAGCCTCAGCAGGTTTCCCATTCATAACAAAGAATATAGCTAGATATATTGTGCCAGGTCTTTTTTTCCATCATTGCTTTGTCAAGCATGCTAAAGAAATACCATAAATAAATGCAAAAGAAAACCCCTGTGGAAACAATCAGGATTGTTTTCCTAATGCATTTTCAATGTTGACTTTTCAAATTATTTTCACAAGAAAAGCTGATTTCCTAGCAGGGAGCTAGAGCTTGCATCTTTTAATTCTAGCAGGTGCTCCTTAACTTATTACCAGAGCTTTTCATTACATGCTTATTTTACAGAACCATGTGTGGGTAGATGTCACCCTGCATAACACTACACTTCCACCCTTGGCTATCAAAAACCCAGAGTGCCTGGGGCTCCTCCACCAGCTGGACAGAAGCAAAGACATCTGGATTCAGCACTACTGCATTCTGAAGGACGGTTGTTTGTACTTTTATGCTACTCTCCGTTCTACACCTGCCCAAGGTAGGGGCTGCTGATGGATTTTAATTGATTGTTAAAGCAGATATGTTTCACTGGACTTTCCAAATATAACTTTTACCATTAATGATGTTTTACTTTGTTCTGCGAAGATGAGTGAAGGAAGGCCAGACTCAGTCTCTTTCCATAAAATAGGCACCTCATTCCTCCCCAACTTCTTTCCTTTTCCTCCCACAGTTTGAATTTTTCTTTCTGGAATGGAGCTAGTCTGGATCTGTGCACATTACCTCTGTAACAAGTATCAGCAACAAGAACTATCTTTCCAAAGCACTTCACAGTGGCTTGAGCCAGTCCCACTGATGCAGTGTGCTGAAAGCTGTTGACTCCTGCATGTTAGGCAGCATCCTTGAAGGGAGGGACCTCATAAACTCAGACTGGTTGCTTTGCCACCACCAGGTTTTCACATGGCCTCGGCAAAGCTAGTCCACCCATCAACAGGCAGAACTTCCCTACTCCAGCAGAGGCTGGTGCTCCAGGGTGTGGCCACGGTCATTTGAAGCTACATATGCCATCTAGTAGCAATCCCCATGCCAGAAGAGGGTGTCTGGCCATTCTCTGAAGGCAGCAACATGAGGCTACTGGAGTCAATTGCAAGTAGAGCAGCTGAGTTTCAGGCACTGAGGAGAGCACAACTCTATGAAAGTATTTTAAAAAAAAAAGAAGAGGTACACCAGGGAGAGGGAATTGGTCAGGACCTGCAAAGGTGCTCTCCCTGTGCTAAGGAAGCTGTCAGTCAGAAGAATCAGAAAGAAAATGCTGTTGTACTCTTGCTTACTAGCCAGCTTTCAGATCGAAAGGGAAAAGCGTTTTCTTAGTGTTTATGCTATTTGCCACATGATCAGGCAAGAGGCATTCCACGTTATAGTCTATACCATTTACATAGCACTTGTCATTTGCCAAAGGCCACACATATGAAATGACCACTGACTTCCCTCTCTACACAAAACTGAAGCTAAGGCTTGCCCAGAGCTAAGCAATGAGTTAGTGGAAAGGCAAAAATTAAGCATTATGTGTTTATGATACCCAGGCCTTCTACTGCTAAATGTGTCACTTTCGTGTTCAGATATCCTGCCACATACAAATGCTTGTATATGGTAGTGTTTTCTCTCTTGTTATTGTAACTACTGTAACTATTGGGTTTTTTCCAATTTCACTACAGATTTTCACTCCCTCATATCATTCTCAATTCTACAGCATTACATTGATGTTCTTGTAACTAAATGTGAGAGGCAAAAAACCCCACAGACCCTGAAGACAATAACACAAACATTCAGCTGCAATTAATCATCTCCGCAGGTCTTTTTGGCTATTCACCATGTGTGTATGAAGTGAAAATATGCCTTGTTGCAGTGAAGTTACATCTTTAAAAAAAAAAAAAAAACACAAACCAAAAAACCAAACACAAAAATCCCAGCTAAAATGAAAAGGCCATGAAGACCAACTTCTGTCTCATGCCCTTCCTTCACAGCTGGCTAGTGTGGCCTGCAATGATGTCCCAGTTATTAATGGAAGAAAGGCGAATCAATACTGACTCAGATTTTTTGTAATGTTTAAATTCCTATCCCTTTAGTTTTTAAAGGAAAGAAAAAGAACATAAAAAGCTAGAAAAAATATTTCACAACTTCTTATTTAATGAAAAGCTAAATAAAACTATACTGATAATTTGATGGACAGGACAGCTGTTTTACACTATTTTCAAATCAATTTTTAGAAAAAGCATCTGACCTTTCACATTTTTTAATATTTTATATATAAATTCTTTAAAATTCTGTCAAAACACCCAACACAAGGCATCTGAAAACCCAACTTGTAAGAATTGTTGGTATGCTTGTAATTGGCAGTAATTTCATGGTATCTGCAATATACATCATGCATGCTGTTTTATTCTGTCCAGGTGGCCTTTACCTACAGGGCTATATTGTGAGTGAACAGTCTCTGGGCTCCAAGAGATCTGTAATTGAACTCAAACCTCCATCTGAAGAATTTAAAACTTTCTACTTATGTGCAGAGAATGTAAATGAAAACAAAAGGTAAACCAAAATTTTTTTTCAATTTTATTTGCCAGACTTTAGGAAAGTGGGAACACTGTAGCTTGGGAAGATCTAGTGACAACTTTTCATTCTGTTTTCACTTGTTCCCCGAATTTCCCTTTAATTGTAGCGTTAGTCAAACAGCAGTACAACATGCTGGCATGTGTGAGTCATCAGTTCTGCTATTGACAATGCTAGAACTACAGCAAGGCTGGCTTGCAGAGCTTCAGAAAGAAACTTGGATAAGGTGCCTTTCACAATGATGTGTGGGTGATTACGCTAAACAGAAAAACTGTGGTACCTCTAATGGAAAGTTAGAGATAATATATCCTCTTCATTCCCAAGAATTATTTACTTACAACAATGAACATTAGAATTAAAAAAGAAAAATGGCCTATGAAAACACATTGTGAAGGTGAACTCCCTTATCGTAATCCAGCCAAATTCTATGGCTGTCAGTGGACATTCTTCTTCTCTAAAGCGTAATTATAGGATTTGGGTTTTAATTTAATGAACAAAGGACAAAGCTTTTTGTTATGTTGGAAATCGGTGTTAAGGTACATTGCTGTTATAGCCAAGTCCTCTCCCTCCTGCCTTTCTCCAATCCACTTACTATCAGCATACATAGTAACACATCTGCACAAACACCATTTATAAAAGATATGTTTCAAAGAATGCAAAAATGCATGCGTAACACTTGATCAGAGAGAATTGCTGGTCTTTCATTTCTTCTAGGTGGATTACAGCTTTGAAAGCTTCAATTAATAAATGGTTACCCCTGCACCAAGCAATCCAAGATTTCATGAACAGACCACTGGAGGAGACAAGGATGTAAGAGGAAAGCATATTTTTTCCCTCAGTTTCTGTTTTCATTAAAAATTCCATGCTGTATCTTCTGGTTCATCTCAAAAGATGCTCTAGTAGCAGGCAATCTTTAGCATTGCTATACATTCACAACTTTTGTAAGCATTAGTAAATAAACATAAAGCAATGTTGCCTTGTATGTGGCTTTAATGTGTGTTTCTACTTCAACTCAGACCATGCATAAAATCTGTTTTACAGCAGTGAACTGACATTTGAATGAATGCTTTTGGATGAATACATTTGTTCTTGTACATTCTATATTAACATAAATTTTAATTTTAAAATGGTTTCCATTTGGCTATCTGCCATCACAGCAAAGCACATTTGTGGAGAGAAATCAATTCAAGAATTGAAGGCACTGTTTCCTCCAAAGTTAGCAGTAAGAGACAGCACCATAAATCTTCATCAGGGATATCAGTTAGACACCTGTAGTTATTAGAGCTAGTCATATATGTAGTGTTTGACACCATTATTGTCTAACATTAAAATAATTCCTCCCATGAATAAACCTGAGTCTTCAGTTTCCAAGCCTCCCAAAATATTAATTCAAGTAAAATAACTAAGATTTATTCCATTTATTTATTGAAGCCATGTGCAAACTAAACATCTCATCCTAAGAAATTTGCAATTTAATGCTGCAGCAAAATACAGAAAGGAAAAGAATACACACCCAATGCAGACAAAAAAATTGCCAGTTTGTGAGATTTTATTACAAAGTCTGTGATACTTGGTCTTCTTAACATGGTCTTTAGAGACCCTGAGATCATTTGAACACACCAGAACCTCAACTACTTGCTTGCCTTTGTTATTAGCCTGGAAAATATAAATTGCAATGCCATAAAAGCAAAAAAGCAGGTGGCACTTCCCCCTACCACCACCAATGTATTTTTTAGGAGACACATTCATTAGATTTAGATGCTTGAAACACTAGTACTTCAAAGAAAGTTGTTAAACAGTCCAAATGGTTTTCCACAGTGATTTCAGTGATTAAATTCAAATATAAGAATGGGTAGTTAAACAACGTAAGCTATTTTCTGAAAGCAGACATCCAACCCCAAATGTGTTAACACACTTGTTTTGTATAAATCTGTGCTCTGAAGTAAAATGTATAACCCTATTTGAAAACAAAGTCATCACAGTCATATGCTACATTTACTGCTAGTATTTTGAAATGTTCATGTTCCAAACCAAAATTCACATTTCTGCTACAACAAGTAGGTATAAAATACTTCTTTTTCTTACTCATTTCCACACTGGAGAAAATGACACATATGGGTCAAGTACAAAGGCTGTTTACTAGTTACTGTTAACATTTCCTAAGGAACAGTTATCCAATTCAGAGTGATAGTTCAGAGCTAGGAAGCAGAAAAACAAACAACAGGTAAAAAACAGCAAACAAAATGAAACAGAACAAATGTGCTTCCCATTTGAAAAACAAAAACCACACAAAATTAAAACCCAAATATTTAAATGAGCAAAGTGCGGTCCATGAGAGGCTTGGTCACACCATGGTAATCAACCTATGCAAGCTCTGAACCAACATTCCTCTGAGACCCAGTTGTTCCTTCAGTTGTTACTAGCTTACTTGGCACATTTTTCCCTTTAACAAGTGCGCTTGCAGCCATCCTCACACAGAGTCACATAATCACCAAATATCTTGTTTTTATAAACCTTTGAAGACACATATGACAATATATGTGGCACAAAGAACTGACAGCAATGAAAGATTCAGTAACCTCAATAGCAAGATGCAAAAAGAAATGAGCAGTGCAATGTGAGTTAAAGTTACAGGATTGGGTCTTTTATTTCATTGTCTCACTAAATTTTCATTGTTATAAAGTGCTTTATAAATTAGAGTGATTTCCCCCCATTATTGCAGTAATTTCCAAAGTATATTAGTGTTACAGTAGCAATTTGTGCTTTATTCAGTGTTGTAAGCAACAAATATGAAAATTTTAAAATGTACATACTTCATCCCATTTGGTGCAAGTCAAAAATGTATCAAAAATGCCTCAAGTGTACACCTGTACAAAATAGAATCAAATCTTATTCCTGTTGTAAAACTATGTATTTACACAGCAGACTTCTTGGCGCTCTTTGCTTAACTGTGTAGTATATCAGCAGAGTTTATTGAAAACTTTGTTTGATGGATTTGATGATTTATCTTTCTCTTCTATGATTTTATACTTCCAAGATGAAATAAAATAATAAGGTGTAGTAAACTTACCATATCTAAAATGTTTATTAAAAAAAAAAAAGCACAAAAAAACCCCAAACCAAAACCAACCTATCAAGCTTTGTCATTATCTGGTTTTTAACACAGGAAAATTGAGGAGGATCCAAAAGTAAGCTTGCTACATTTCTCCAAGCCAAAGCTGGTTTTTTTCTGTATACCTGAGGAGAGATCAGGGTAGCCTATGGGCTGTTCTCATTTTCCTGTGAAGTAGCTGCAGTCCCCAAGGTGGTAGGCTGCCATCCAGCCATTTTCGTAACACTTTTCATCTCTTCCTGTTATTACCAAAAGCACTTTCAAAAATATACTAAGGTTTTTCCTCCATATGTATTGACAGAATGAAAATTGTCAGCAAACGAATTAGCAAGATCTCAGTCCTAGTTACCACAGGTGACTTTATTGTTATTCTTAACGGGTATTCACACCACTTCTTGGATAATACTTCTAGTATGAGATATAGTTCACTTAGCTTGGCATACATATTGTCGTGTAAAAGGGTATGAATCTGACGTGTGGCTGAGGGGGGCTCTCCTGTTGCGGCACGATGTTCAGAAAGGACCCCCTTGCTTTCTAAACTCCTTCTCGGAGAGGAGCCTAGGTGCACCTAGGTCCAGAGTTGGTCAATGTCTTTATGTCTAAAGGATTATGTGTATAGCCACTTATTAGAGTCAACATTTGCCTGTCACAGCCTCCCAGAAGACATTCACTGAGACAGTTTCACAAAGTTGAAAAAGATAGGCAATTTATTAAGGCAACAGATATAAAAAGTTCGGAATTGCCACTGATAAATACACTTACAGCAGTAGAGCTAATATATGATGATAGTGCTCGCAAAATGCTATCCCAGGCATTCACCAAAAGGTGAAGGTGCAATGCTTACCAAGAAGGTATCCCTGTCTTGGCTGGAGGTGGAGCACAGCGCGTCAACTGCCTCTTTGAGGTCTTCAATCTCTTCTCTCCTCTGCCAAGGGTATTTTCCTCACTATCTTTTATACGCTAGCCTCAGCTGTTTCCCTGTCAGGGGTGACATTTAACATGATT
>VXBL01003476.1:0-19087 GCA_013400195.1 Aramus guarauna | reverse complement strand
CATGCTATGATTCTATGATTATAGGGAGGTCTCAATTACCCAAACCCTCCAATGTCCTTTTGGTAGACCATCACCTCTGTAGCAGGAGCATCTAGGGGTTTTGTGCTGCAGGAGCAGGGACCTTCCTGCTGTTTCTGCCAGGCAGTGGAGATCTCTGACCATCCCCCTTTGCAGAACTTAGTGCTGTATTTAGAAGATGATATTTTAACCATTACATTTGGTTGAGAACTGAGTTTGATGAGCTTGAGCCAGCCAGTCTGAAACACTAACTGCAGAGCTAATGAATTCATGAGACATCACCATACAACACACAGATAATTTTTATCCAGCAAAACGTTCCTTATTTTTGGCATGGTCACTGTTGCAAAAAATGATTGCTCTGGGCAGTGGGACACTGACCAGCCCTGACTGAGGAATGACAGTCTGGCCTCTGATAGCTTGGCTTCATTAGATAAAACCACAAGGGTGCCAAGCTCAGCAGTAAAAATTGGTCCCCCAACCCCACCAGCTGGCTGAGTGTCCTCAGGGACCCAGGAGTCCTGTCCTCCAGAGCTGCGTGCACCCTCAGCCACATGCCAAGCACCATCAGCCTCTTCATACACCATTTCCAGATTTCTTAGTTCTCCGAGGCTGGTAATGGCTCCACGTACTTTGGTGGTTCCATTTCCTTCCCAAATTGTTTCATTCCTGTCATTATCTTTCCAAACACACCTTCTTCAGGTGCTCATATCTTCTTGCCCAGAGAATCTAAAATCATGTGGTGGGACTGACTCTTCTTGTTATTTTGGGAGATCACTCATATGCTGCCAGCATTTGCCAACTACTTGGCAACTATGGGCTGTTTGATCTAACACACAGACTGGATTGCCATTGGAAATGGGATTAACCATATAAAGACTCAGAGCAATCATCTATCAGTGTGTCACTTGAGAGATTCAGAGTTAGACATCCCCGTGAAGAATGACCAAGTATGTGAAAAGCAGATGGAAAAGCTCACTATTCTTCAAGAGGATGATATCCTACACAGTTTATGCTGTGCAAGGTTGGAGAGTTTGATGGAGCAGCCAGCTGTGAATATGGAGCTGGAATATGTCATTCAGAAAAGTAAGCACTGGAACCAATTAAAAGAGCTGATTAAAGCATCATCCTTCTTGTTTCCTTCTAGCTTCCAGAACCTTTTGGAGGGAAGATGGCTCACAATCTCAGTTTTCAAGAAAACCCAAGGGGGAATTATCTTGCTCAGGCTGCACTGGAAGACAGAGCTTTTGGACAATTTGCAAGTGCAGAAGAGTATTTTCATGTATTTACCTCTTCTGCTTCTAGATGTGCAAAAAATATGCAGTGCAAGTCCATATTGTCTGGCCTTCATTGAGCAGCACACATGAAAAAATGAGACGCTTAAAGGTGTATAATCTATGAGTATGCTTCTGCCAATAAGTTGTCCTGTCTGCAATATCAACAGTAGCTGAAATTTCTCAGAGTTCATAAAGATCAGCAGGCACTTGGCAGAAAGTGCTCCAGACACTGATTTGGAAAGGATCCGTCTCCAGACGTGGCCCTTTGGGTATTTTTGTAATGATGTTTGATATTCTTCCACTGATTCAAGGTCTAGGATGATAATTCTCCAAGGTGAAGTGTTCTTTGCTCTTTTAAGCTCCCTGTCCTATGTTACCCCTATTCCTAGACACACTGTGTAGCACATCCTGAAGGGATGCACAACATGTGAAGCTCTTTGTTTATATGGTGTCAGGTTTCCTAGGCTGCTGTGAAATCTTTTCCAGAAGTCTTTTATTCAAATAACACAACTTTTCCCTCCCTTCCTAATGTGAAAGTAACACATTTCTGCTTCATGTTCTCTTTTCTTGTGCCTGTAATTCTACCTTAACTGGAGAAAATTTCTCTACACTACTTGGCTCTGTGAAAGCAGTTGATGTACCAATGTACACCATATTAAGTATTAACAACTGGGAGGCAAGAAAATTCCTCAAACATCCCAAATACTCAAAACCCTGTAAATTTATAAGAACTTTGCTGAACACTTTAGTTATTAAAAACAGTAGGAAAAAAAAAAAAAATCCAAACCAAAACCCAAACAAATATTGCATCAAAGAATGCATGTGCAGTGTAATTTAACAGAAAGAAAACAGTCTTAGTAGTAAAATTAATATACATTTTAAGTTCTTAAAACACAGGTCAGCATATGAGAGATAAATCTTGCCCAAGCATTAGATTTTAAACACAAACTAGCAAGGTTTTGTTCTACCTGCAGGTAAGAACTTCAGCCTGAGCTTGAGTGCAAGGTCAAAAGAGCACTGCTGAAGGGCAAAGACCTTCTTTTATCTAATCACCGATATAACTGCGGTAGTATACTACAGTTATATAGGGACTAGAAATGCTTAACCTTGTCTCCAGACACACTAGATCTAACTTTTAACCTCCATTTTGTACCCAGTGGTGACGATACTCTGTAGTGAGTCCTTACTGAGAAGGTGAAAAGCTCTTCTCCACCGTCTGTTACTTGATATTTAGGTCAGGAGCTGTCATCTTTTGTGTGTGTACAGCCCCCAATGCCACAGGGCTCCTGAGTAGCACTGATGATTTACAGTTGCTAACACAGCTAAAAATAACGTGATCAGGGTGGGACTCTGCTTCTTTGCACCCACTTGCGTGCAGCTCAGTTGGGACCACAGGCTTATTCAGGTTGGCTCATAGTCAAAGGAAAGAGAGAGATATCACCAGAGAGGAGCCCAAATCACCCTGCAGAGGAGATGTGCTCGCTCTTACAACACTGTAGGACTGAGAACACCTGCCTTCCTGGCTTAGGCACCTCACTTAGCTGCTTAGCAGCAAGGAATGAGCCTGATCCTACACCTCCCATGGCGTAACCCCATGTGTCAGGACTTCTGTTGCAATGGGAATTTTTTCCCTGTAAGCTGGTGGTTTGTTCCAGGAAGTAAGAAGGAAATTCAGTCATGGATTGGATCGTATTTCAAAGTATTTTAACACGATGTTCACTATTTGTTCAGGCTTTTGATGTGAATACTGGGTGCATGAAGCATTTATCATACCAACTAAGGAACTATCCTAAGAATGACTGCGGGGTGAGTCCAAAAGCAGAGGCGGGTTGAGCAATATCTATTTGTCATGTCTGTGAACAGGCAACTAATACAGCACACTTTGCTAAGCTGCAATAATATGTTTGCATGACTGAGGATGAGTTTAAGATTGCTGTGAAAACTAACAAGCAATTTGTGATGGTAATCCAAATGCAGCATTGCATGCTGTTAAAGCAAAAGCAACGTCCTAAGTTAGCGTGAGGACATGGCAAATGTATGGAGTATGAGTTATTTCCCAAGCACAGCAGTATAATGATCCTCTTTACCTGTGTTTAGGTTAAAATTAGTATTGTTAAGACTCTTTCAGACCAGCAAGAAACTCAATACACATCACTGAATTTGTGGGCTCCAGGCATGCTGGTGTACCAGCACCTGTGATCTCTGTGTGCCCTGCAGTTATAAGGGCCTTGTAGCATTATACTTCTTCAGAGGAGAACATTCACCATTACAGACAGTCACTTATAATTAAACTTTGCAGACCAAAAGTTTAAACAATAAAGAGAACAAATGGTCCACCCAAATGCAACTTTTTTTTTTTTTCCTGGAATGGCTATTACCCTCACAAAAGCACTTAGCCATAATGGGAAAATTATCTTGCTAAGATTACATGTATTTAAATTTATGCTGTATTTAATTTAGCTCTGCTCAGAACTATTGTTGTGAGTCATTGAAAAGGTACTTATACATGGGAAATATTTTGTATAATTAAAAGAGCCAACAATGCAAAACCTTTGCAGCTTAAAGCCAAGTCCATGTCTTACGGTGAATATTTCCATGCTAGTAAACCATGACATCACCCTCAGAGAGCTGCAAATTAGCAAATTTCTCCAAAATGGTTCCTCTATAGAAACTTGAACAGTGAGCCAATCGGTTATACTGCAGCTGGCATCATTAGCACTAGCTAATGCCATTACCAGTGGGTACAGTTTTACAACAAACTTTCCATTTTGATCCTGAAGGGTACTAGCTTAATTTGCATTGATACGTATTTCCCAGCCACAATCAATTCCTAATTAGACAGCGGCATTACTGATAAAGAGTTTAAAGGAGCTGGTCTTGCTTTGCTGGGCCATTTACCCATCCTTGTAGCCTGAAAGGTATTCTTGTTACCAACAAGGGAATTCTTGTGCAGTGCAGAATGCTGACTCCAAGGCAACAGCACAGATTTGTTTTAGCATTTGCTATTAAAAAGTGCTATTTATGTTCTACTTCTACCATTTTCCAAGAAAATTCACCAGGTAGATTTCTTTTCATTTTAGGCACAATTCTCCTTCCAGACTTTCATTTTACAGTCCTACACACTCTTCTGTGTAGTTAGAAAATGGGGTTTGATACCTAAACTGAAACCAAAGATCTGACCGGTTCTGGTAAGGACCTTTACAGGATCCAGTACCAGATGCTTCGGAAGAAAAAAAAAAAAAATTACTGAATAATACAGTCATGAGAAAATGTCCCTCTTCAATTCTATGTATGTCATACATATGCACAATGTATATAAATAGGTCAGTGTTATTCTGTCACTTAAATAGTGGTTATACATAAAACCTCATCTATATATTTGCAGTCATTGTTATCTCATAAACTGATAATTCTGTTTTCAACTTCATGCAAGTTTTGCCCTTCAGAATAATTTGTGGGAAACTGTTGCTCTTTTGAATTGTACTTTGTATTTGAAAGTATTTAATCCAACTGATTTAAAAATGTGTCATCTTCTAGTTCCAAAACACAGTGACACAGAGATGGGGATTTAAATGTTTGCAGACTTTGAACTTGGACCTTTGTCTTGCTGGTGAGCATTTTCACCATGAGGATGCTATGTATAAGTATGTAAACTACCAAATAGCACCATCTCTGTGACCCATCATAGTCTGCTGAAAGTCCTGCTCCTGTTGGAGTGTGTGAAACAGGCTGAAAGCCTCACCATGCCTGTGGGTTACAAGCAGAAAGGTGGGGGAACCCAGCGTATTTTTCCTCTGTCATTAAATTGCATTTGCACCCATGGTGCTCAGGTTGTGGCTTCTCCATGGGAAGGGAACTGGGTGAAATATGCTGCTGAGATCTGGCCTTTGCAGCTCTCCTGAATTCGCAGCTGACTGGACAGAGGAGTTAGCTAATGCCTCCTGATCACCCAGAGCTCATGGCTGATGAGGAAATACTCACAGATGAATTCACGCTCCTCTTGCAGCTGGAGCTGGCTCTCCATAGAGGCACTCATGGTGTGCAAGACAGCCAAGAGCAAACCCAGACTAAGCCCTTGCTCAATTCTAGGCCATTAGACCTTTCTCTTTGTCAGTAAAAAAATGTTAAAACAAGATAATGAAAGGCACTTGGGAGCAACTGTGGCTCCTATGATTCACAAAGTGTTTGCTAATTAATGCCATCTTATTGGTGAGGTGACATGTACCACTTCAGACAAGAGTTATGATGTCTCGGAGGTACAACCCAACAGGTGCTGCACTGCAGGCTGAATGTTCCACATGGTGAAAGAAAAAGTGTGATAACCTCATGAGGGAGGTTATTAGGTTATTGCAACCACACTACATACGTATGCATATGTGTATGCATGCATAGGTGTAGTCACATATCCCTGGGTTGACAGCTCCTCACACCTACACTGTTTCCCCTGAAACAACCTACTTAAGGTAGTTAAACTGTCCAGGACTGTTGTTCAGTAACTGTAGTAATGTAG
Source organism: Aramus guarauna (assembly GCA_013400195.1). Taxonomy (NCBI): domain Eukaryota; kingdom Metazoa; phylum Chordata; class Aves; order Gruiformes; family Aramidae; genus Aramus; species Aramus guarauna. The sequence goes on along the minus strand of VXBL01003476.1, from coordinate 13,282 downwards.
ATAAAAAAAAATCAGTTTCCCCTAAGAAATATCTACAGAAAGAAAAAGAAAATTCTAGACCCTTTTAAACCAACACTAGACTTTCATAGGTTGTTTCTCCTGCCTTTATGAATTTTTCCTTTTTTCTCATTGAAAAAAATATGGTAGTTTTGTGTCCTTCCTGTCTCCCACATACTCAGTTCCTGCCCAAACCCTGTGAAATTTCCATAGAAAAAGAGAATCTTCTGGCCCTCTAGGCTCAGTTTTTCCAACCCACCAGACCCAGGATCTGCATCAAAGGAGGGATATCAGCATTTATTGATTACATCCCAGAAAAATGTGAGTCTGGAAACTGGAGTGTAACACACCACACTGCACAGCTTAGTGAGGAGCAATAATGCCCGTTTCTTACCATGAATCTTTCAGACCGTGCTTGAAGGCTGGCAGGCCTCACAACCCAAACAAGCCCACAACACATCCACAAAGCATTGAGAGAAATTCATGGGTATGGGATCAGACTGTGATTTTCCCCTGTGATTTTTGGATTCCTTTCAAAACAGGGATCAAGCTGAAATTCGTAGGCTGTGTTGCCAAAGATCACCTTACATTTTCCCAACAGTAAGAAATAACATTAAACAATCACAGCTGGGTATATGGATGAGCACAGTTTAGGGTTGCTCAGACAGGAAGGTGGCAGCTTCCCTGGGAGGGTAACGTACGGAAGCAGGTCACAGGCAGCTCAGAGATGTAACAAGGATTGTCGATGATCTGGCACCAGGTGCTGCTATCAGAACCTAAGCAAAAGCAAAGCAATAATATCCCTGGCCCATTCACTGCTAGATTTTGGTCACTTTTACAGGATTCACAGGGAAATCAAGCACACCAAAATATGGGAGATTGGGCATGAAAATCCTTGCAAATTTGAGCCATGCTGCCTACGAACTTGCCCCAAAGAGCATTTTCTTTCTCTAGCACCAAGAAGTTGGGAAAGGCTGGATAAGTTTTTCATTCTGTCCCCTGTAGTGCCTAAAACAACTGAGAGGAACAGTTTGCAGAGGCATCACTTCATCCCTTACAGAGAGGCAGCAACTTGAGTGTGCTATAACCCCCTCAAAATCTCCAGAAGAAAATTTGTTTCTAATGTGTTTGCTGGAGCATACTGCTGCTTCAGCCGCCAGGCTGCTCATTTTGTGTGCAAGTGATCTATGGCCCATAGCAATGCAGATCCTAAAGCACAAGTGTTTGTATCTGACTTGAGTTAAATTTTTGGCAGTATAATAAAGAAGGAGAATGCTGACTTGTAATTTGCCAGAAGCTTTCCATTACCAGTAAAATATCAGGTGAAAATAGAAAGCAGATTAATTGCATTCAGAGTATGTGTTTGGGCTCTGGAATGCATCCAGCCTAAATCAGTGCATGTAGGCAGTAAAACGTGACAGTGATTTGTTTTGGATTGACATTTAAATTACAAAGCAATTCTTGAAATGACTAGCAATTCCAGCTTTAGAGCACATTTTGGTAACTGGTAAATATAATTTTTTTAAAATGGACACAAGCTTAATTGACTTTAACAGTATCACTACTAAAATTCCTGTCCATAAAAATCTTACTTTCCCTGAATAGTAAGGTAAAGTTCACTAATACGACTACTTTGTAGTGATTCTTGGATAACTCTGTCAGTTTTACTACACATATCTGCCTCCTCTAACCAGGTCTTTCATCTCTGACTCAGCATCCCTGTAAGAATGTCTGCCTTAGATATTTGCAGGTTTGTTTTAGTATTTCTGCACAGTATTAATATTGGGAGCACAGGTAGTCACTTAGAATACATGGAATTTGTGCTGATGCCCTGGATAGAGATGAAATTAATACACAGCAGAGAGCAAGCACTGATAGTTCTCCTGGTTCAGTGGGGCTACTCATGGCAGTGAGTCCTGACTGCATGAGAGAGGACTGGAGATTCTAGGAATTAAGATTTTAATTTTTTTCAATCCACAAAATTAAGCTCAGGCACATTGGGCTCACTTCCTTTGGGGGAAAGAGTGAGGGAGAATGTTCACCCTGCATAATAAAACCAGCTTAATTCAGGCACAGAAGTTTATACAAACAAAACTGAAACCCCTTGTATCAGAATAAGGAGTAGAAAGACTAGCTTTTCTGTGTACAGAAGAATTACTAGGCAAATTCTTGAATGCTGTGGTTATTTTGTTTGCTTAGCAATATTAGACACTTCAGTCTTTTCTTGGAACGGAATTTCAGTTTTTCCTTCCTCTTTCTGCAACAGTTCAGATGTTATTTCAGATGTGCTCCCTTTCCAGAATGTGAGGCACATCCAGTGATGTAGATACATGAGGCATACACTAGGCAATCTGGTTTCTAAGGAATAATTATTTTGGTTTTTAATAGAGTATATATCCTCCAAAATAATCCAAGACCAAAAATCCTAATAGTCTAGACTAGAAAATCATAAAATCCTAAAATGACTTAGATTGGGAGGGAACTCAGGAGGTAGTTGTTCAAACCAAGATCAACTCTGAAGTTATATTAGGTTGCTCAAGACCTTCTCCTGTCAATTTTTCACAATCTCTGTGGATGGAGATGCCACAATACCATTCATGTGGCTCCTGTAACAGACTGTTAATACAAAGTAATGCTCACTGTACAAACAGTTCTCACTTCATGTGATACAACTATATAGTCACATTTACAATCAGAGAAACAGTGAGAAGAGTATTAACTTTCTAGTCAGAGCAGTTTTCCTAGATTTTTAAGACCAGCAGGACAACTGTGATCATGTAATCCAAACTCCTGAGTAACATAAGCTGGAAAGTTGTCTTCAGACAGGCTGGAAAGCAGTGTTCAGGCACCTGTATACATAGCAGCTCCCTGTTGTGAGACTCCAAAATCACCTGAAGCAAGCTTTATACTGTCAACCACAAAGAACAGTTTTAGCTGAAATCCTGCAACTGTGTTCCACTTGCACAATCTTCTACTCATTTGTGGAGACTCCTTCATTTCTGTCTCGCAGGCCGAGGAGTTTCAAGGGCTCTCTATCATGAGCAATCATTTCAGGTTAAATTTTAGCCACTGTGGATTGGTTATGAAGTTGTTATTCAAACTCAGTTGCAGCAAAAGGATTACATGCATGATTAAAGACTGTGAGATTGGCCCCTTTGTATTGCAACTGTAAATCAGGACACAGGAACAGGCTATGTCTGCATTTGAATGAGCTAAAACCCAGGAATTTCCAAAATTCAGCAGGTGCTGTTATCAGGAAGATTTTCAGAAATGATCTAATCTTTTATAGTTGTTGGGTAGCTGCAGTAAGGAGCCTGTTAACATCTTATTTCATCTCCTGCTGTGTTGAAAGACGTATCTTTCTTCTCAAACAACATTTTTGTCTCCACATGGGCTGAAACACATCTGCCACGGATCACGTAGTGATAAGGCATCTTCTCCCGCCTTCAGAGTGCTGGTTTGCTGTGAGGGTCCACGAGAACCATGAGCTGCTTCATGACTGTACGGCTGTGCTGCCCCCGTACGGTTCAAGGCATCAGTTCAGCGCTGGCCTTGGAGACACGTCAACCTCTGCCAGCTGCACGTTCGCTCAACTTCACGTCACACTGGACCGGCAGTGCTCCTGCACATCCCCTGCATTGTCTCTGCAAAAGCACTCGGCTGCAAACAAATGAAGGTCAACCCTTGATTCCTCTGCACGTTGGGTGTTCAGCTGTCTTTTATCCTTGGCTGTATTTGTAGGCTCCCAATGAGGCATTCGGAGTTCTGGACAGTAATGACTCTGGATTGTCAATGTAGTCCAAATTCAAATCTCAGTGAGTCTGAGGTATTTAGCTCCCTTGCATACTTTTGGTTTCTGATTTCTGGTTGATGGTTTTTGCTGCAAAGACAGAAATCCTAAACTTCAGCTGGTGCATATGTGTCTTTAACATGTAGCAAGGGGCTTGTTTCTGTGCTACACCTGGCACTGCTCTAATATATCTCAGCTGCCTCTTTGGGCTTTCTCACACTCTGCCATGAGTGGTCTAGGAGGCAACAGTCAGGGCAACATCTGCAGTCCTGATGCTCATCCTGCTGCAGTCCTGTGCTTCTGGTTCAAGCTAGTGCTGAGCAAGGGCTGCTTGAAGAAAGCAACTGCTTAGCAGTATCCAGTGCAGTCTTCATATCTGCTCCGGGTTTGGAATGATCTACCTGCTATATTACCATTGTCTACTAATGATACATTTTCCTTAAACAGGTTTCTAGTTCAAATCTAATGAATGCTTACTCTTCTGTTCAGTGAAAGTCTTTTTTTCTTTTTTTTTTTTTTTTCTGTGTTATATGGAAGTTTGCTGCTAGTGTGGGATGAATCACAGTTACAATGCTACATGTTTCCAGCTCATAGCACTGCTTTCAGACTTCTAGTATGGCACAAAATAACTTCAAAGGTGGACAAAGAGGCTCCCGGTTGAAGAAGATCACAAGATACTGATTTCCTTTGCATCCATGAATGGGATAAGGCTGGGAGCATACTGTATTTTAATGTGCTAGTTAAATTGAGGCTAACCAGGGACAAAACAAGTTTGACTGATATCCCACTCTTCTTGCCTTCCATCACAAGTGGTCTGTTTCAAAGATCAATGTTAAGCTACTAAGTTTGGCCAGGTCTCTTTTTCCCTTCAGGACTCCGGTGGCTGACACAGAAGGAATTATTGCCTGCCATGCTACCTGCTAGGCAGTCTCATGTCCTGGTAAGGGACAATATCTCTGCAGAACAATTCAAGTGTATTGTCCAAAAAGACTTCCTAAATAAGGGACAGAAAATATTTGCAGTTACCTTGTCTTATAAGAGAGGAAAAGAAACTTCCATCTTACTGAAAGGTGAGTATTTTTGTGGGTGTTCTGGCAAGCAGACAGATTTTGCATGCCTCTCTAAAAACTATTTCAAACTGCCCGTGGAAAGTGTCTGACTTGAATAAAAATATAATTAGTGACATGCCAGTACCAAATAAATGTTAAAATTTCGTGAATAAAATATTAGGAAATTAAACCTAATTATTTTTTTAAGAATTTCTGCTATGTTATAGCTCGCTCTGGAAATTTATGATTCACCTGCCTGGACTATGTTTTCCCAAGTACCATCAGTATTACAGACATTGCAAAGCTGTGGCATTCAGCTTCCGTGGAGCTGCATAGCCAGAATTTCTGCAGCATATACCCGCACACCTGGCCTGCAAAACCCGTTGGAAACCTCAGGAAAGTGAACTTGCATATAACATTGACTGTCGGTCTTCTGGAAAACACAGTACACTTGCTAAGTTTGCTCTAGACCCCCACTAGCACACAGAGATGAAAAGTAGCAGCTCAGTTATTTAAAGTATTTTATCATCTCAGAGGGGGTTTGTTTTGGACAAAGGATTAAAGGGCTGTTATTTGTATAAGGAAATTTTCTACATGCAGTTAATGAGCCGTAAAATATTTTAGTTTGTTAATCATCACTGCCAGCTTAATGGGAACACTTACCTTTCAAATACACTATGACAACTACATTCACTTGCTTACTGCAAAGCTCTTCTCACTGTTAAACATGTCTGTGACCAGAGACATCACTGCAAGCCCCATTGCAGCAAAACTTTTCAAATAGCTGCCTAATCTTCAGCATGCTCGTTAATCTCTAAATTTTCCCTATACTTCGCTGAACTAGAGTAAAATCGAAACTTAGCACTATACAGCATTTATTGACAAGTCTTGTGTGATACTATTGGACATGCAGCTGTGTTGCTGCCATCCTCATTCCAGATATGTGATAGTCAGCCCGTCCTAGAATGTATTTAGGAATAAGGATGGAGCTGAAGATTATTGGGATGTCCTTGGGCAGGACTCACACATCCAAATTGTCCTATCTAGCTGATCTATGGTAGCTTTGAGCAGTTCCATGTACTGCATAACTCAGAAACAAACTTCACCATCTTCAGAGTAACAAAAAGTGGCTCATTATTACAGAAGGATTCATGGTTTTGTATGAGATAGGAACATTACGAAGTGTAATAAGCAAGATTTTCCAACCTGGATATTTCCTTCTCAGCCTCTGAGCATAGATTAGGTGCCTATAAAAGTGGTTTCACTTTCACATGTACCTAAACCTCCATGGAGCTGATGAAGATATACAGTTTCAGAAAAGATAGCTTGAATTTTTAATATACTTTGCCTGGAATTTTTTCTCCCAAGTGAGCTTCAAACTCCTGTATTTTTGTAGGGTCAATAGAAACATCAGAATTTTCTTCCTGTGGGAAATTCAGATATTTAGGCAGTTGTTTTTAATATTGAAACATTACACTGAACTCTACAGCATTTATTTTTCTCGGAGTGCACTATTTCCATATAGTTTTCCATGTGAAAACACTATTTCAACAGTTTGTTTCAAGTCATTATCAGCTATACGTCCATTTTAAACTATAGCAAACTCCATGCAGACTGTAATTCAGACATCTTAGTCTCCTATTCTTCCTAAAGGTTTCAAGTCATCTTTAAATCAGATCACCAATGAGGTTGTACTTTGGGTGGTCAAATAATGTGTACAAAATGCTTTGTTCTGGAGGAATAGCCCAACCAAGAAGAAAAATCATGAAGGGACTGGGAGAACATGGAAGTGTCTGGTTTATTAGTTTTGCAAAACACTACAGGATCTCATGCAAATACATATAAACATCTATTGACCAATGGAATGAACTGATCAATTCAGAAAGCTGAAGTGTGTGGATTTAGGTTGGTCTTTAAAAAAAAAAAATTAAAAAAAAATTAAAAAAATTTTAAAAATACCCTGTAGGCTTGTGGTTTTTTGTTTTGGTTTTTTTTTGTTTGTTTGTTTTTTGTCTTTTAATTCCTACATAAAATGTAAACCTAGTCAACAACAGTTAAATTTTGGTAAAAATTGTCTATGTTGAAAAAAATCGCTTTCCATGAAAAAAAATAGTTGGGAAACCTCTGAATATCACTATGTAGGAAAAAAAGGTGAAATTGCACATACTCATGGAAATAAATGAAAGAAGAACAGCCGGAGGGAAATGCTGCATAGACAAGTGGGGTTTTGGAAGCATACCACTTCTCTCACTGAAAGACAGGTACACCTTGGTTTAAAATTATTTTTCTTGTAGTTCAGACAGATCTAGCATGCTCCTTACCCAATCTTTCTGAAAACTTGTAAGAGTTACTCAAATTTAATATTGAGGATGAGCTGACCTAATTACTCGTTTATCACAGCAAAAGTGCTTCCCAACTGCAAGATGACACTAACCCATCTTTATTATTAGACCCTGTAAACTTGGAGCTGAGAACAGTGGTAGTTACGAGGAACAAAGAACTGTCTGCTGGGTGTTACTTCATGTTTTGTTTGGGGTTTTTTTGAGGAGGAAGGATTTTGAATGATGCTTTTCTTGAACTGCACTGCAATTAGGAACAGCTTTTAAGCTTTATACGTGTCTTTTCAATAACTGACTCAGTTTTGCATATGAGATCTATGGCTATTGTGCTTGCGTCTGTTCCTGGAATGAATGAGTGATCATCAGTGTAGAACTAAAATGCTTTGGAGAAACACTGGAGCCAGAAGAAAATTACCAAGAAATACCAGAGGAAAATGCCACCCAAATTTACCTGAAGACAGCAGAAAGCCTGATTTGTACTATCAAGTGAAAGAATTCAGTCTCACCCATGTTCACTGAATCGTTCTCGCTCTTTGGAAAAAAAAAAAAAAAGTGGATTAAGTTCCTACCTTTCTTCACAGAATTGAAAGGAGAGGACACTGAGGGTAAAAAGATATATGCCGGTAATTGTGCAAGCTGTGTCACCCCTGGTGAAGGAACCATAACTTTCTCCTAGTCATAAACACATAACTAGCAAAAACAAATTGTTAGAGAAAAACAAAATCTGGGACATGAGGCAGAAGATGGTTTGTACATGTGTCTGGCAGGGAACCGATGGAGGCAGCGGAGCCTGTCTCAGCTGTAAGGCAGCAGCTGCCTGCTGTGGGAACAGCAACCACTTATTTCTCAGGACTCTGAGTCAGAACATTTATCCTCTAGCTTTAAGTATGCGCTCATGTTTTCACAGGGGAGTTCCTGTGGACTGACTGCATACAAGAAAAATAATGTTCGCTTGGTTTTTTGCCTTGAGACTTGAATGAAGAAACAAGTTCTTAATACAACAGATGTGATGTTTTGCCAGCATTTTATTTACCTTGCTGAGCACAAGCAAAATCTACCAAAAACATACATAGCCTCACAAAACCAGAGAATATGGACAGCAAGAGACCTACCAAGACTATAGAGATAGTCCCTATGCTTCCTTTCTAGAAAACAGCTTTTACTCAAGTTTGCAACTACAGTGTTTTGTTCACTTCATGGAAAGAATAAACAAAAAAGCAATCTGCAAAATTGCGACATCTAGGGTAGAAAAAAACCTGGTCCTTGTGAATGTGGTACACAGGGAAAGCCATTGGCTATTTGTGGGCCATTACTTGTATCTCCTCATGAGTTTATCAAAGTTACATACAGTCTTTGTAGACTTTACAAATATTTACCTCAATTCACTGATGCCTCTGATGTGATATATCACATACATATAACAACATTTTTTCTGTTACCGACTTGGAAAGCTTCATTTTCTAAAAGAGAGGAATAATGAATGATAATTTTTTAAAAAATATATAATCCAGAAAAACAATATAGCTAACAAAACATGTTTGTTGGTCCAGCTAGAGATAAACAGAGTTTCAAATAAGAATTGAGTAGCACTTGCAAAAATCACATCTTTGTCTAAGTGAAATGTTACAATGGTTGTTACTCTCAAAGTGGCAAACATAACAAATCTGCAGTTCAGAGCTGTATTGGTATATTTGTTTATGCAGAGTTTGAAAGACACGTGCGATCTGAAAACGTTTTTCTTTTTCCTGAATCACCTGCAGAAGCAATACAAATGCTGAATGATACCCATGCAGTTAGTATATAGAAATATACCCTTCACACTGATATCCTTGTTCATACAGATGAACCCAAACCAGAGCATTTACTGAGAATCTGGCTGAATTTTTACGACACAAAGAATAGCTCTGGTTAAAAATGCTAAATACTGAAATTTATATTTTCTAGCTTGATTTTAGTAAGCATTTCAGATTGGGAAAACAAGTGGAACCCTGAACCATTTAGTTGTTCAGCTGACATGGAGCAACTTAACTGACAAAGCTGTATGCACATCCTGACACCTGTCAATCATAAGTAGCCCATCTGGGCCCTGTTCTATTTATTCCTATTCAGCAAAGAGATATTGCACAGGAGGCAGCTGGCGGGCTGCAGAGAACGCTTCCTCCTCCCTTCATTTTCATGCCTCTGCCTGCAAAAGGCAGGATCTAGCCATAAGAACCCTGTTTTTCTTTTATGTGAGACCAGGAAATAACTGAGGCAGTTCTGGCATAACGGTGCAGAAACTGGTGTCACACACGGTTGGATGGGGCTGCACTGAAGTGGTACGCAAGTGGGACACATCGTAGCAGGGAATGTGAACCAGAAGATGAAGATGTGTCTCCCTTTGTGCCTTTTGCCCAGGCGACTCCACTATGGCATCCCCTTAATCAGAACAGATAGCAAAGGGAGTGTGGTGCCCAGCACCGCTCACTGCTGAGGACCATCAGGAAAAAAAAAAAAAACAACTATGTAATAGAGATGCCCTGGATATTAATATGAACATTATATGGTAGTTTACCTGTTGTCTTTAGTCTATAGAAGGACACTGTCTTTAGAGTGGAGAAGCACACCTAAACACATCTACTATCTTATTGGACTCAGAGCCCCAGGTCACATAGTTAAGGTGCCATTTGAAGAATGATGTTATTAAATGCAGAATATCAGAAAGAAGGCCTGGGCAAGCCTCTGGGCTGCCAGCTTTTTGTCATGATTACCACAAGCTGCACTACTTTGTGTGGGCTTGTAAATTAGGACCAGAGAGCCTAGACCATCCAACACAGGGATGTTCAAATTGCTCCAGTGCTGCAAAGCAAAACCCCATGGGAGCCAGAGTCCTGCCGCTGCAGTGCCCAGCACACCCCACTATGACAGAGACAGCAGCATGTTCAGAAATGGGAGAGGCTGTGCCTTTTTTTTTTTTTTTTTTTTTGCCTTAACTCTTCAGTTCTTCACAGATATTCACACTGCCTTTGAAGACCTTTGTTGTAGAGAAATGATAAAAATACAGTCCTCTGTGAAGGTATGAGGAATCATCTATCTTTCTTTCTTTCTTTCAAGACACTGATTGTCCTCATTCCAGAATTTAGTTTTGCCAGTACGGAACTATACAGACAATGAAAGAATGGGTTTTCCTTGCTTTTTTCTTACTGAAATTAAACTCATCTGAAAACATTACTTCTTTTCTGATCCATTCAAGACCATAACTGCCAGAAGCAATATGTCTACAAGTTAAGCAAGCTGAACTAGAGCTACTGCAATAACTACAGTCCCCATGGGACCTCACCTGGAAAGGCTGCAAGTCTGACAAGGGTGAGCTGCTCCCCTGACACACTTTGTCATTCCAAATGCCCAGGGAGACAATCTGGGAACTTGAAAAACAGTCTCAAATAATGCCTTTTGGCTGAACTCAAAGGCATGTTCCAAACATGTAGGGTATTTGATGAGGAACCTCTCAGTTCTTTGACCACATGGCATAGAAAGGAGGAATAAAAGTTCCCTGGTTTTGTATCACTGAAGAATGAAGAATGCAATTCCTCTAGTTTAAATTTCAGTGAACTCTACTCCTGTGATGTGTCTTCAGCATCTGTCCTTGGACAACAAGAAAATTGCTCTGGAGGTACCTTCTCCTTTCTACTGACTGGCTGGGTGATGCCAGGGTGACAGGTTCAGATATAGATGTATGAAAGGAAGAGCTCACACACACACACAGTGTCCACACATACAGGATGGTTCAAGGGAACAGGAATTTGCTTATCAAATAATTTTTTTTTTTTTTTCATATTGACCAAAAAGAGACTTCAAGGGATGCTACTTTCATGCTGCCACCTTCACACTCTCACCCTTCCATTCCCCATGATCTGGTCTCCTGAAGAACAGCACAGCCAACATGGGGGAGTTTCCCAAGGGACGAGATGGGCTTCCAGAGTGGAGAAGGCAGCTGCATCCCATGCACAACTCCCCTCCCTTCCTATCGCTATTTGATTTCAATGCAGGGAGGTCATGTCTCCGGTCTTTATAGCCTGCTTCTTCCTCTCCACTCCCTAAGAAGGACTCTGGGTGCTTCTCAAATAATTTCCATGCTGTGTAAAGACAAACACAGCATGTGAAGAATGGCTCTGAACCAAAGCTGATCTACATGACCTTTTTGAATACTGTGAATTCCTACAGGCTACCACAAGTCTCCAGGGCAATCACAAGTACGCAATGAACATCACTACTCTGAATGACAGCCTGCTGCTGCCTGTCCCACTCCTGCCACTTCACCCCCCGCAAGAATATTTGGGTTTCAGCAAACACTTCAGAGTTGTTGTTTCTTCTGTTTTGTTTGGCACAGCAGTGCTCATTTTCAGAGGAAAAAAGGCAAGAGAATAGCTGTAGAAACACATGGCCTGGTGACAGCCACGGCACAGCAATACTGTGATGGTGATTCCCTGAGCATTTGGGCGAGCAGGTCCTGCTGGCAGCATCATGGCCAAGTCCTGCCAGCCCCATTCAGCAGCCACTGAGTAGTGGTGCACCACAAGTCAGAGGGTGTTCTGGTTATTTGTCTCACAACTCATTTAAACTGTAAAAGCACAAATGTGCTTGATTTTATTATTACTTTTGACTTCAGCAGATGTCTTGTGGGCAGTAGCTGTCTCCTTAATATTCCTGTCAAACAGCTTTCTGCTATACTATACTGGGGGAAAAGATAATTGCATTAGAGGCAGTCCTCTTCCGTCACAGAATAATTTCCCCACCCTGCATCATGTTTTTATTTTTAATTATGGTGTATATTTGGGGTATTTCAGAACTGATAGCTCATTAAAATAGCATCCTAGCCATCAGCCATGACATTCCATCTGGGAAATAAAGGAAGAATAAATTTTAAGCCAGCCAATAAATCAAGAAAAGTTGTAAACCTTTAAACCCATAAAACAACTGAGAAAGGAAAAAAAAAGTACAAGTGACATATCAGCCAAAATTATCCCTTCTTCAGGCTCAAAATAAGGCATTGCAAGCCATGGGCCCTACCACTCATTTTTATTGGGAAAGGCGACAAATCATCACCTGCAAGGGAAACAGTTCTGCCAAAGACCCTGGGGGAGCTTAGTGTCTGTGCCTTCCACCTATCTGTCATCTGTAATTTGGGCGCATGTGGAATTTTCTGGACAGATTCAGCTTCCATGCTCTCACCTGATTACTATCTGTTGCACTACAGAAACAATTGCAGCAAGGATGATGGATACTAGCTGCTGAATTTTAAATATAAGCCGGACAATCAACTCATAGCTCGCATTTGGCACCAGGGCACAGATTCCAGTCACTGTCAGACACACTACTCCAGTTGAAACCTCATGTATGTAGTGTATCAAAACTTAGGGAGCAGCACCATGTATTCATGCATTACATCTATCCTTCCCCAAAAAAATCTTTTCTATGCAGCAAGATGAGGGATGTATGCAGTGTTAGGAGAGGCCACAAAAGGCCAAACGTTCAATGCTCTGGGGAAACTGTTAGTGGTGCTTAAGCATTGCTCTCAATTTCAGAGGATTTAGGCTACATATGGGTGCTAGGAACCTCATCGTCTGAGCGTTTCCCACAGATCCAAATACCTAACAAGCCTGCAATGTGAGCAAGCCTGCCTTAAAAGGCTGGTGATGCTGGAGGCTCCATCTGTTGCTCCTTCACAGCACATATTGTCAGGAGACCGGGAATGCCACTCTCCCACCTTTTCATACTCTTGCACTGCTTTGCATCGGAAGATTTCAGAAGCACATTTGTGACTTTTCTCAGGAGGGATTATGACAACGCACTTGTCATGCTTTCCCTCTGCTGACATGCCTTCTCCACAGACAGCAAACTGAGCTGCTGCTGAACTTCCTGTCTGGAAAGCCAAAATCCCATGGGATTGTTTTCAGAGGTAGATGTTTCATTTCAGCGAAGCCACCGAGACGAAGGGCTCCGGAGCAGAGGATCACACCAGGGGACCTTTCCTGAAGCGTGAGTGATCCGGAGCATAGCGAACAGGACGTGGCACTTCAGAAGGGCACGGCGTGGCAGTTCCCATGGGTAGGGCGCAGCCCCCATCC
>VXBL01003456.1:0-10981 GCA_013400195.1 Aramus guarauna | reverse complement strand
GCAGTGCCACCAGCTCCTGGCACTCAGCAATGGCTTTGGTAAACCAAAGCCCCAGAATTGGATCCACATAGTTGAGAGAAGACATAGATGGTGGTGGTGGTTTACATGCTGTGGGAGAAGATGTGAACAGGAGGGTTGGGAGAATCACAGGAAGCTGGCCCCTCTACTCCCCTGTGCAATCCCCCAGAACTTTATCCCTGCTCTTCTTTGTGTAGCTGCCTGCAGTCTAAGCTCCTTCCTGCGTGTCCCCAAAGCATCCCCATCCACAGCCCTTTCTGGACACCCCTAACTCACCCCCAACTTTGACCATTGGCTCTTCTCCTGGTATTCCTGCCCAGCCATGTCCCAAGACCCCTCTTCATAGCCCCCCCAACCCGTTACCCAAATGTGTATTTATGATCCAGCACTGTCCCTGTCCCCTCCCTGGGTGTCCCTGAGCTGGGTCTCATATTTGCTGAAGGAATTTCAGGTTTAAGGATAACTAAGGGAAGGGTTAAAGGCAAAATTCATTGATATCCATGCCATGGGCAAGACCTGGCAGCATAACCCTCCTATAAGACATTAGATTATCTCATACCTTTTGAGCAAGCGCCCCGCTGGGGCAGGGCAGCAATGGCATGGGTGAGTCGACGGAGGGCAAACCATGATGCACACACTGCTGTCAGCCAGCCAGGTGGGACCCAGGTGCTCATGGGATAGCAGGAAGATACTTTCCCGGAGCCATGAAGCTCAACGATCTGGCAGGGGATGAGTGACTGTCGGGGTGGCAACAGTGCCAGGGGCCCTTCGAGGGCAAACAGGGAAAGGGGCCGAATTAAGCCCATGGTAAAGAAGCACCTGGTGGTGATGGGGCCTGCCCCGTGAGACTGGGGGTGCCCTGTGGCTGGGGTTGCATCTCCGGTGGAATGAGAACATCCCATGCAGCTGCCTCACCGGCTCTTTCCCACATGTGTCTTTCCTTACCTCGGTCCCAGGTGACCCTCTGTGATGTGCGAACCCCCACATAGCTGGTAAAGGGGCAGATGATTCCTGAAGTGAGGCTGATCTCAATTGCGCGATGCCTTGGTTCATCCCCTGACCCAGTCGCAGCCTCTGGCAACAACCACTTCAGCAAGCATCTCGCGGCCAGACGATGCCCAGCCAGCCTGGGGACAGAGTGCGGTGAGGCCTGACCACCTGGCTGGTCTCCATGCTGGGCAAAGGTGGACAGAGAGAGAGGACACCTGGGTTCTCTCCCTTCAGGGGTGAGGATGGACAGAGGGAAAACCTGGACGCCTGGGTCCTCGTCTGTCTGGAGGGAAGTGATGCCCAGGTTCCTGGGTCCTATCCCTGTGGGGTCAAAGCAGGGAAGGGGGGCATGTTCGGACACTTGGGTTCTTCTGCAGTTTTGGATTGTGTGTGGAAGGTGAGAATGCATAAGCTATATGGGCCCTCTCTCAGCTGGAGTCCATGTTAGAGATGAGGGGGATGCATGCGTCTTCCCTCAGGCTCTCACCGGCCATCTCCCTGTGGGCACAGTGGGAATTCAATGGTGTGAGTGACATCCTGGCCGTCCAGGCTGTACTGCAAGGTCATGATCCCCTTGGCCACTGTCGCATCCTGGGAACACATGGGAAGCTACTAGAGGTTACTGGGGACACAAGATGGTTAGTGGGGGACATTGAGAAGTTACTGAAGGTTTACCGGTGGTTACTGGGAGGCTATTGGGAGGTAAGTGGGGGTGACTGTAGTCCCAGCTCTCACCTGTGCCTGTCCGTGGATCTGGGCGTAGAGGAGGCTGTGTTGACCCTGGAAGATGAACTGAGGGGTGCCCCCCAGCACCTCAACCTCTAGTCCACGGGGCAGGGCCCAGCTCAGAGAGAGTCCTTCAGCCGCTGGCTTGAGGGCCTGCTTCAGGCACTGCAGCACCTGGGGGCAGAGGGCAGGACACTGCAGTTCGCAGCTCCACTGGGGTTCAGCCCATGGTCCCCGGTGTCGGGGTTTCCTGGGGGACAGTGGAATGTGCGGGGTAGCCTGCACCAGCTGGGTTCCCTGTGAGTTACAGCGGGGCAGAAGCCCGGGCACCCGGGTTCTCAGGAGGGTGGGGTGGTGGGGTAGAGTCAGGGGAAGCCTGAGTGCCTGGGTTCCTGGCGCAGCTGGGTCTTGACTACTGTGTGTGGGCAGTCCAGGTGCTGGGGTACCTGGAAGTCAGTGTGTCTGTGGAATAGCGTGGGACCTGCCAGGGCTCCTGGGTTCTTACCGCAACTGTCATACTGTTGTCAGAGGAGACGTAGGTGGCTTCACCTCCTGTTTCCCTGGCCAGGGCTGTAGCCAGGGCAGCGCTGTCCTTAGAGAAGCAGAAAGAGAAGCACCTGTGGGGGAAGCAGGGAAAGGTGTCAGAAATGAGAGCCAGAGGTGTGTGCAAGGATGCCGGGTCAGAGCTGGAGAGCACAAGCTGGATCAAAGCTGGGGGAACAAATCTGGGGTGCAGAACAAGGGGGCAGGAAGAAGAGCCAGGAGCGAGGGACCGGGGTTGGAGCTGGGGTTAGACAGGGAGCTGGCAGAGGAGAGCTGGGACTTGGGGCAGAGCTGGGGACGGTCTAGTGGGGTTGGGGAAGAGCTTGGGGGCACATCAGGGTGTACAAGCCCTGTGCCTCACTCTGTGAAGGGGGCCTTGGCTGTGGGAGTAGTAAGCAAAGACTCCCACATGGGGACTTGGCACAGGAGAGCTGTGCAGGGTGGGAAGGGTCTTTGGGTCACTGGAGAGGCCCAAGGATTAGGACAGGCACTGATGAACAGGGGCCCTCATCAGGGATGGAAATGACTGGACAATCAAAGGTAGACTGGAGGACTTGGGGCAGAGAGTCTCCATTACCGGTGACTGTTGCGGTGACGGCAGACCTCAGCTGCGATGGCTTCCTTGTCAGGGGGTAGCCCAGCCATGAAGATGAAGAGCTGGGAGACAGGGGACATGAGTGCTGGGGCCCTGCACAGGGACCCCAAAATGGGGAGAGCAGGCCCCTGAAATGGAGAGGGGGGCCCAGGAGAGAGGCCCCCTGCAGAGAGAGTACCCCAGGGAGAGATACCCACTCAGGAACAAAAACTCCCAAGATGTAGAGCCACTTCTCCATTCCCCCACTCCCCACAGTATCCTTCCTGTTCCCTTGTGACCACTGCACACCTGGGGTGGCACCTTCCACCCACACTCCCATGTCCTGTCTCTCCTGCTGGGACACCTCTCCCTCCACCCTCCATGCCCCTGCACCCAGACCTGGCGCGTATGCCCGTGGGGGCGGGGGGTATTGTAGATCGAGCGGAGGGTTCCCAGCAGATCGGTGTCACCCACACTGGAGCTGGTGGAGGGGATGCGCTCCATGGCCTTGGTCAGGTTGTCCTGAGTGTATTCAACACTTTGCCTGCAGGGAGCACAGCATGTTTGGAGAGCACATTGCTCTATGCTGGCCCTAGTGCTCCCTGAGACCCTGCTCCATAGCACTCCCTACAGCTATGCCCTAGGGTCCCCTGCAAGTCTCTGCCCCATAGTAGTTCTTGAGGAGACCTGGCTTCAGAGTTCCTACAAGACTCTGCTCAGCAGATCCCCAAGAGGTGCTGACCCATAATGCCACAATTATCCCATCCCCAGAACCCAGCCTTGCCCTCCAGTCACCAGTCATGCCCTCCAGCACCCAACCTTGCCCTGTAACAACCAGCTGGTTTCAGAGCATGCACACCTGCCCTCCAGCATCTAACCCTGCCCCATAGCACCTGTTCCCACTGTGCAGCACCCAGCTGTGCCTCACAGTATCCAGCCCTACCCACCAGCACCTAATCCAGCCCCATAGCACCCAGCCTGCCCCATATTTGCTCACAGGTAGATGCCCACAGAGGTTTCTCCGTAGCAGTAGATGTTGAAGTAGCAGCCTAGGGGCAGGCTTTTGAGAAGGAAGAGCAGGGAGTCCTGTGGAAAGACACAGCAGGCAGGTCTTGGGAGGCACCAGTCGGGGGGTACAGATGCCTTTGCCCATAGTCTGGTCCTCCTAAAGCCTCTGGACTCCCCTGGATGACCCGAGCCAGTGCCTGGAATTCCCTGGGCAGTCCCTCTCCTGAGAGATTTCAGGATCACTTCAGGCCCCACCAGTCCCCTCTTACATCTCTGTCCCTCTGTAAATGCCTGCCCTGGCCTGCTCCCCCCTCAACCTGCTCCTCCACCCCATCCTGGCCCCTGCTCTGTGGGGGTACCTGTCCATGTTCAAGAAAAGTGGTGTCCAGGAGGAAGATGAACTCTCCGGACTGGTGCTGCCCAGGCACAGCCTCAGGGATGCTGGGTGCCAGTGTCACCAGCACCATGGGGTCACCAAGCAGGGAGCCTAGAGGAGGTATGGGGTGGGATGAAGGCCAGATAGGGACCCCTCTCCTCCTCCTGGTTCTGATTCTCATTGTGTTTTCAGCTTCTACCATCCCAGAGCCCATGACACCCCACACTGGTACCTCAATACCCTGCTGTACTGTCCACCCATTGCACAGACCAGTGCCCCATGTATTCCAAACCAGTGCCTCCAGTAGAGCTACCCAGTGAGCCCTACCACAGAACTTCCCAGATGTATGCTGCTTATATCTGATACCTCACCATAGTGTCCCCAGCACCCCACTCTGGAGCCCCAGGACCCAAACTATCCCATCTGCACGCCTCCCATTCCCATCCCAGTGTCTAGTGATATCTCACCCCCCAGAATTCTCCAGTCCTCCCCAGAGGCCTCCATACCTCCTGCAACCCAGAGGTGTGTCCATCTTCCCTCCCCAGCTGCACTCACCTGGAGGGGCCCCAGGGTCTCCCTTCTCCACCACAGCACTGACTGCAGTGGGATCTCCAAAATACACCAGCAGCTCCAAGTCATGATGCCTTGGGGGGCTGCCAGCCAGTGAGACCTGGAGAAGGGGTGCCTGGTCATACACAGGAGGAGGGCACCAGACCAACCATTTGGCCAGGAGCACAGGCACCGACCCTACTGTGTCCCCCTTTTCCCAGTGACGACACACCTCCCCAGTTCCCCCCCAGGATCTTGATGCTCAGGAGGGCATACCTGTGCAGTGCTGTGGTCCTGGGCAGTGTAGATCAAAGGGGTGAGGGCGAAGTTGGCCTGGACATTGGCCACTCCACGGGGTGACTGCAGGCTGGCAGTGAGCAGCAGGCTGTAGGGCAGTTTGCTAGTGAGACAATTCGAGGCTGCAAGGAGAAACATGGCACTGGGGAGGGCAAAGACTCTCCCTGCAGGAGCAGAGTGGGCGGGGGGCAGGATTTGACATCCATACACAGGACACAGGGAGAGAATTGGAGTTGTCAATGAGGCCTATGGAGGGGTCCATGAGTCTATTAATGGGAAATGTGTGTGTGAGGTGTGGATCGCCTCATGGGGCACAGGGAAGAATACGTGGATCTGTCCAGGGGCTGCATGGGGGGAAAATGTGGGTTCCCCTGTGGGTGCAAAGGGAAGTTGCATCGGGTCTGTGCGTAAAGTACGCAGGGAGTCTGTGGCCCTTCTGTGGGGTGTGTGACTGGGAGGCCAGTTCCTTGTGGGGTCACTCACCATAGAGTTTTGTGTAGGGATGCAGTGTGGGTGGCAGCACAAAATGGGCTGCTCCATCTGGCTCCCGTGGCAGCTCTTGGACATAGCGCAAGGTCACAGCCACCTCCCTGCCTGGGGACAGGGTGCCCAGGAAGCAGGCAAACACCTCGCCTGCGTACTCAGACTGATCCTGAAGGTATTCCAGATTCTCCCAGCCCCCTGTAGCCTTGTGCAGCTGCTGGGCCTGGGTGGGAAGGGGAGGGACAGAAAGCTGATCACCAGGCAGGACATGGGCTTCTCATCCCATGCCTCTGTGGTGCTTCACCCGTTCGTTCCTGGATGCTGGTACCTCATCCCGCAGCATGGCCTGGACCTTGGCATCCTTGCTGCGGGCCTGGAAGGAGTAGATGGTGATGTGGGGGCTCAGAGGGAAGACAAAGAGGATTTCTGTGGGGATCTGACTCTTGTTCTGGTAGATGAGTTCGGAGGCCACGTCAGCCACATAATCCTGGACAGCAACATCCACCACAGCACTACACAGAGGCATTGTGTGCAGGGGTATGCGGAGCCACTTCCCCAGGAAAAAGGATCCTGTTGCTGTTGGGAGAGATGCAACCTGTCCATCAGCACACATGAACGACACAAGGAGGTGGTTGGGGCTGCTTCCAGTTTGTGGCTGTTCTCACCCTAGAAACCAAGACTAGGTGACCAATGTTACTGAAGGTCTAAGTGCGAGCCTGCCACAGAACACTGTTTGACCCCCACCCCCCAGCTTCCCTTTCCCCCCATACCTCTGTTCCCCACCCATTTCCTATAGAGCTCTTGACCATTCCCATCCTTGTTTCACTCCGGGAAGATGCAGTGCAGATATTTCCCCCTATAGGTGCCTACCCTCCTCCTTTCTTTGTCCCCCTTTGGGAGCATCCCCCATCCCCTAAATGTCCCTCAGCTGTCTGACCCCCAGCTCACTGTCATGGGTGTAGGATTTTCCTAGAAGTCCAAAGCTCTGACGCCACATTTCTGGAGACCTGCAGACAAGAAGTGTCTCCTGTAAGAGGAGAGATCCACAGAAACCACCAGGCAGCCCCTATTTGGTGAAGATTCCTTGCCATTTCCCCAGTCCTACACACATAGCTGGAAGCCCCAACCCTCCATGTACAGTCAGAGCAAATCCAGGGATTCAGAAATCCCTGTTCATGAGCACTAGGATGTCACCAGGAGTATCTCTGCATTGAGGAGGTCTGCACCCTACCCCCACCATGGGAGAATCCTGAAGAGAACTGAGGGATAACAAGAGGAGATGGAGAGACAAAGCTGTGAAAGCAAGAGTGGATAGATGGATGGATGGATGGATGGATGGATGGATGGATGGATGGATGAGACTGTGCTGGGATGAAAAATACATGGCTATTGATCCATGCTGCATGGATAGACTGGGAGGTGAGGTCCATTTTTGGACAGATGGAGCTATAGGAGGACAAACAGACACCAGAATTGTTGTTGAAATGGATGGACGGACAGGTGGAGGGGTCCATTTTAGAAGAGATGAGCAGGTACCTATCACAAACAGTATCGAGTGAATGTAGCTGCACAAGAGATAACACCTGTGAGGTCAGGTTGGAAGTCCAGATAATAAGGGGGAACATGATGGAGGGAGAAATGAGGGCAGGGACAGGTATTCCACGACTGCAGAGCAAATCCCAGGGAGGCACTGAGGGGAGGGTGTAGTTCAAGTCTGTCTTCCGGCCAAGTGCCAGGTGAAAGGGACCACCCTCCACCCCAAACCTATCTGTGTAAATCTGTCTGGTTCAGGCTCATTTACCTCAATTTCCCCAGTTCCCGCTCTGGGGTGACAAGGTGGGGAGCACCAGAAAAATCCCCACCCCACCATCATGCTGACAGGCTGGACAGACAGAGCAAATAGGGTGTAAGTCTTCGGGGAGTATGGGTGAGGGATCGACAGAGGGATGGATTGAATAGGGGCAAGCTCTCCCCAGTGAACAAGGACAGTGGAGAGAGAATAAGGAGAGAAGAACAAAGTGGAGCACAAACATCAGACACTCACCAGAATCAAGGCCAGAGTCAGCAGGGACGGACTGGCAATCAGATGGACTGACGGAGAGATGGAAGAGGAAGGGGGAGAGAGAGAAAGGGGCAGAGGGATGAGATACGGGAACAGAAGGAGGAGGGGTGGAGGGACAGAGCAAGAGATGCTCGGGCAGATAGGAAGACGCAGGGCTACGTGAGCAGAGGGATGGCTGCGGGAGAGGGAGGCGGAGGGGCAGGCGGACGGACAGACGGACGGGGAGGCAGGGCCAGGGGAGGGGACACGCCGCTGCAAAGCTGCTCCCCAGCACCCGGGCGCCTGGTTCCCGGGGGGCTGTGGGGGCAGCGGGGATCCTGGATCCCGGTGTCCGGGAGGCTGTGGGACGGGGAGGGGGCACCCCCCCGGCGGAGCGCATCTGACCGGGGTCCCTGGACCCCTCTCCCCGCCTGGGAAGCGAAAGTGGCGAGTGGGCGGCAGCGGCTGCAAACCGCGCTGCGGGGCCGCATGAGCTGCTGCAGCCACGGGAGCGGCTGCGCACCCTGCCCCGCCAGCGCCCGATCGCGGGGGCGGCCTGGGCGGGCAGCAGCGTCCCTCGCCGCCGCAGGATGATCCGGGCACAGCCCAGGAAGGGACTGCAAGTCCCTCGGCAGTACTGCTCCTGGCCAAAGGGAGTCTGCCGAATCTCCCCCCACCGCCCAGCCCTTCTGCTCGGTCCCCACATCTGGCGCAATGGGCGGCAGCTGCCAAGGGCTCTCTGCAACCCGGGTAGTGTCTTCTGTGTGCCTGAGGAGGTGGCACTCGTCCCTCCAGGAACCTGTTCCCCTGCCAGGCCTGCAGCACTGACTGCAGATTTGGAGGCTGGGCTCAGGTCCACGCACTGATTAGTGCCAGGCTGTTAATTGGTTGGAGGATTGCAAAGAAGCAAAACCGACTTAGTGGCCAGGTGAGGAATGGGAGAGTTGGCAGACAAGCTCAAACTCGTATACCTCCTTTTGGCATGGGCGTTTCCTCTCTTCTGCTGCATTGGGATGCTCCATCTCCACCTTCCTTGCATAAGCTAACCCCGTGTTCATGCCTCCCTGGCAGGCAGCCCCTGCTTGGGACAACCCACCTCACTGGTGGTCTCTGGGCACTCAAGGGGCCAAATTGCATTTGACTTCAGATATGTTGCTCCCAGCGCACACACCCCTGGCTGTCTCTCATGAACTCTCACTTGGCCACCAAGCCTGGGCAGCTTCCTTCACTCTACTTTTTAGGATTGGTGTGATTCTCAGACAAGACCACTCCGAGGGCCATGCTGACAGTGTGACAATCTCGATAACCACAGACAATTCCAGTTGCCTTTGTTCAAATTCTGCCACAGCGAGAGCAGCCTCATTACACCCATGGAGATCAAGTTCTTTGAGAAAGTGGGTGAACAGACATTCGCGTGTTGGTGGTAGATGTGGCCTATGTCTACCTTCAGGAACTGGTGGAACAGCCCACGTTGTCTCCAACAGTCCTGATGCTTATGAGTAGGCAAATGAGTCCCAGGTGTGGCTGCTACATGCTGCATCTGAGCAGTTAGGGAACACTCTTCTGCCTCTCAGATCTTCCTTTCCTCACCACAGATGGGGAGGAAGTGGCACGCTGGGACAAAAAGCGCCATAAGTACTGAACTGCTGACCCCTTAACCTGGCTTCACCTTCCTAAAACTTCTGTCCAGCTGGGACACATACTTGAAGGTTCTGACTGACTCTTGATGGAGACCACTCAGAGGTTGTGAATGGTTTTGTGGTGCTGGACCTCCAGTATCTTATGAGCATCTCTGGAGGATGTCAATCCCCTCAAGTCTGGGCCTCTTTTGAAGTGCAAAGAAATAATACTTGGTCTTAGTGTGGCATAAAGGTAGTCTGCTCAGATGCTCACATATTTTCTGTCCAGACAAAACAGCAGAGTCTGTTGCATCCAGAATAGGAAGCAGCCAGGTGAACAACCCGACTGATGACAATGGCACAAGGAGTTGACAGGGGTGGCGGGCAGCCATGTGCTGCTACTGAGGGGATTATTGTAGTGATCCCCCTGCCTCTCACACACATACATGCTCTGAAGTTCTCCAGTGTTCACCCTATGCTTTCATTTGTGAATTCATCCCTGGCAGACAGCACCTGCTCAGAAAGGAGGGGAACTGAGCTGTGGAGAGATTGTGGCCCTGGGTACAAATCCATGGAAGCATTTGGGGTACTACATTTCCACCGGTTTCTTAAGCCTGTATGGGTCCAGCAGATTTGAGGGCCCTATCAGGGAGCAGCAAAGGCCAGGTGCTCCACAGGGGAAGGTCAGTTGGGAGCCAAATGCAACAGCAAGGTAGGTGGGAGCAGTGGCCCACTAACAAGGAGCCAGGATGCTGAGAGTTAAGTCAGGGTCAGGAGCAGGTCCAGAGACAGTGGTCAGGATCAGGTATGGTCAGTGATCACCCCGCAAGTCAAGTAACAGGAGGAAGAGGTCCTTGCTGCTTGCTTTCTTCACAACAGCTCTTATCAGGAAATGAGCTGACCTTGGACTCAGCCATTTAACTGCTTAACTTTGCCAGCTGAACTGGAGCAGGCTCATTTTGTTTAAGAAATTCCACTTTCTACACACTTT
Organism: Aramus guarauna; assembly: GCA_013400195.1. Lineage (NCBI taxonomy): Eukaryota > Metazoa > Chordata > Aves > Gruiformes > Aramidae > Aramus > Aramus guarauna. Next base: position 766 of record VXBL01003456.1, on the reverse strand, counting down.
CATTCTAAAAGGTTCTTCTTATAATTTTTTTGTGTCCATGACCATTCTTATTTTTCTGCTTTCGATAACAATGCACAGAAATATTCATGAAATAAGGTCATGTGTGGAATTTCAGTAATTAACTAAAATTTAAACATGAGTGATATGAGTTTGAGGGCTTTTGTCTGCTCTTGTCTCTTTTAAGAGGTAAAATTGACTTGACAAGATGTAAAATACATGTACATGTACATATACACAGTCAAAATATAGACGTCTGTGATGGGTTGATTTTGGCTGGTTGCCAGGTGCCCACCAAGCTGCTCTATCATTCCCCCTCCTCAGTGGGGTGGGGGGGAGAAAATAAGATGAAAAATTTGTGGATTGAGACAGAGGCAGTTTAATAAAGAAAAAGGAAAGGGTGCATGCAGAACTAAAGGAAAAAAAATAACGCAAAGAAGATCTATTCTTCACTTCCCATCAGCAGATGATGTCCAGCCCCTTCCTGGGAAGTAGGACTTCAGTGCGCACAGTGATTGCTTCAAAAGACAAACACCTTAATAATGAATGTGCCCCCTTCCTCCTCCTTTCTCTTAGCTTTTTTGCTGAGCATGGCATCATATGGTATGGAATATCTCTTTGGTGAGACTGGGTCAGCTGTCCTGGCTATGTCCTCTCCCAGCTTCTTGGCCATCCTCAGCCTGCTGGCCTTTGGGGAGGGGGGTGGGTGTAGGGTGCTGGAGATTCAGCCTTAATGCTGAGCAATGGCTCAGCAGTAGCCAAAACTGGT
>VXBL01003449.1:0-25337 GCA_013400195.1 Aramus guarauna | reverse complement strand
GAGGGACCCCACACTGGAGTAGGGGAAAAATGTGAGGAGTCCTCCCCGAGGGTGAAGGAGCAGTTCAACAGTTGTGTGTTGAACTGACCATAACCCACATTCCCCATCCCTGCTGGTCAGAAGTGGAGAAAATCAGGAGTGAAGTGAAGCCTGGGAATAAAGGAGGGGTGGGGGGAAGGTGTTTTAAGATTTAAGGGGTTTTTTTTTCTCATTATTCTACTCTGATTTGATTCGTAATTGGTAATTTGATTGGTAATAAAATCAATTTTCTCAATTTGAGTCTCTTTTGCCCATTACAGTAATTGGTTTAGTGATCTCTTCCTGCCCTTATCTCAACCCACAAGCCTTTTGCTGTCTTGCCTGTCCTGCTGAGGAGGGGAGCGATAAGAGCAGCTTTGGTGGGCACCTGGCCTCCAGCCTGGGTCAGCCCACCACAAACACTTATGCAAAAATGTCAGTTTGTGGCTATTTTGGTTCTGATATTGTTTCAATCTATGGAGAATGAGACATCTAAAATGTTGTCTCGGCTTATGATAATATATCTGACTTGTGTGACTTTCCACTATAGACTTAAAACCACGTATACATAAATAACCATTTAAAGTAGTTGAGTAGCACTGACTCTTTATAAACATGTAGTTCTTGCCATGAAAGACACTTTAAGCTTTGAGGTTGCTGAGGCTGCAGAAGAGGCAACTGTGTTTTCCACTAAATGGGCTTACTCTGGGTTAATATTTTAAATTTCTTTTTGAAACCAACATTACCAGAAAAAATATTTTACTAATTACTCATCAAGCTCAATGTTGTGGCAACAGTGCATTTCATATCAAATTTTATGGCTGAAGAGATGCAGCGGACACAAGGCATTTGCTAGGATTGTGTTATGATATACATCTGAGTATGCTGTCCCTTGAGAAGTGAACACAATACTATATCAGACACAAAATTATATAAATTTAAGTTCACTTAATTATAATATTCATAATAAGAACTTCCCAACCCTAATCATTTGTTTTAACCTCAACAATGTTAAAATGGAAAAACATCCCGCATTTATGTAATGTATAACAGAGATGCTATTGGTAAAGGAAGGAATGAAATGAGAGTTAAAATTTTACAGGAATTGTAAATCTGAGGAAACTGGTGTATTGGAGATGAAAGTAAAAGATTAACATAAAGAAAGACTTCAGACTGCATTGTGTAAAGGAAAAAAGCCTGAACCTTGACATGCATACATCTTTAGAATATTTTCACTTTTGTTTTAATCATGTAAGTATTTACTAGTAAAAAGATAACTCTAATATACAAAGGAATTAATTGGAATGCATTGAAATGAAATTTGGAATTAGAAAAATTAGTTGCAATGTTTTTTCCTTAACTTTTTAACTGGACATTTAACAAGGTATTCAAACTGCTTACCATTTGCCTTGTTCATTTACAAACTGTTGAATGGCATATCCAAACTGCTCAGTTGATGGACCAGAAAATATTTTTGCTTCTAGGAGTCCAACATTGTAGGCTTCACAGCAGTTATGAAGAATGCCTGTTAACAGAAAGATTATGATTATCACAGAAGCAATTAGAGAAGAATTTTGATCCCAGTGAAAAAGGCTCTTCATCTGTGCCAGCTCCCCCAGTAGAAGAAAATTTAGCCTTTGACATGTGCAAGAGAAAAACCAGCCTTTTCCCTACAGTACTCATCTGCCCATGTGTAATGCCTGCCTGGCACTCTTTACAGGTGTTATAATATTGTGGGCAGAGATTAAAGACTCATTCACTGTTTGCCTTAACAAAAGTTGCAGCATTACTGATGGGAATGGTTTTAGTTACCGGAGGCAAGAAATATGACTCAGAGGTCTGTTATCCTCCTTTACCTTAAGGCATAAGTTAAGCTTATGGCACAGCAAATACATCAACAGCCTGCTGAGATACATCAAAATGAAAATGCACTGACTGTAACTGCTAATACTGTTTATATTATAATGTCTATCTTAATATTTGAAGCACTGGAACAAAAAAACAGATTATCTACTACATCAGAAAATCTACATTTTTGAGTCATTGCATTATCACACCAGAAGCTTTTGTTTTCAGTCCAAACAGTCTGAACAGTTGTCCAAACAGGAAAGCTTAGAAATACAAACATGCAAAATAGAACTGCATTAATAAATCACGACAATTAACACTGAAACTCCACTCTCCTGTGGTCATGGTATTAATTGCTTTTCCTTGGGCACTTGCATGCCTCGGAATAAGAGTATGCCACTCTATGCCATTTTTTGGTGGGAACTGGCAGTGTGGGCTAGGGACAAGATCCTAAGTGTTTGCAAGGCATGGGGGCCCACTCCTCATTCAGTAAGGACATGCTTGCTTTCTGATCAAGAGCTGTAAGTGGACATCTAGGAGAATGTCCACTACAAAAGCTGCAGGAAAAGGGGCCAGAGTCCTCTAATAACCAAGGGCAGATAACTCCTCTTGCATCTTGGAGGTGGTAGGACTGAGACAATGCTGGGATCCCAGGACAAGCTATGGCCTGGCTGAGGAACGCCTTATGGCTCCTGACAACCCCCCAACAATGGCAGTGACAGAAGAAACCATGAACACTGGTTGCACTGTGCAGTTACTGCCCAAGGCTCCCAGGTGAGGCAGGTTCACGGAGTTGCTCATGGGTTAAACAACATCCGTCACATTTCCCCTCCCTTCCTCTGTGCCCAGACAGAGTGAGTGTTACCTGCTCTACACACAAGATATGCCTCACTGTAATGATTTGATATAGGTCACTGTGTAGTAAAGTGGCAGCCAGTATGGTAACACCTTATAACAGTATACCTTTAAGGAGATATATGCTGGCATCTGAAAAATACAAGCTTAAATTCTAAGGGTTTCTCTAGTTGTGATTGTCAGAGCACTTGTTGGTGTCACTCTTTTCCAGGTCCCAAAACCAGCTTTGGAAGAGAGGTTAACAGGGATTATATCAGCATAACACAGCCATCACAGTAGCTTAGTTGTAATAATAATAACATCATAGCGAAAATATTAAGATCATAACCACAGGTTTGCAGGCAAAGTTCATGACACATAACAAATTTAAATTAATTTTGTACCTTTGCCCATAGAACAGAAAACACAAATGATGCTAGCAGAAGACTAAATACAACTCACACAATTACTTTTTTATCATGAACTCAAAACAGGAAATCATATATTACTTATTTCAAACAACCATAATCTACAGCTGTTCTTTGTAAAGCAAGCAATTACCCTTTGCTAAAAGTATAGTTCCTTGAGAAACATCCTTAGAGATGTGTACAGACATATTACTCAGTGTTTTGCAGTACTTCTGACATGGAACACAGCCACATATATTCATAGTTCAAGTCTGGGTTTTGGGGAAGGGGAAGACCCCACCTCTGAAGACACACTGTCATCAGCAATATTCTTACGGATCAGCTTGCCTCTCACTCATGACTGCTTCACAAAATTGAAGCAGAAAAGCTAGCAAATGCACTCTTGACTCACCATGAACTTTATCAAGTGAACCATAGTTTCAGCATATTTCAATCGCAGACATTTTAAATGCCACATTTTTATAATCATCAGAAGGTTTTTGATTTTTAAATGTACTCCACACAAATCTTACTTGGTTTGGGAGTAGCAAGTATATACTTGCAATAATATACTAGGCATTTTCCTGCCGTTTTTCACCATCTTATATATAGTGCTTACACTATAAGGACATCTTTTATCCATTTTGTACATCTATCTAAATACAGTGTTTAGAACAAGAAATTCAAACATCTGTAGCCAAAAAAGAGAAAATGCTAAGTTTGCTTCAAACCTATTTTAAGCCTGTGCTAGAATAAGAGGGTCTCTTATGCATTAAAAGGGTGCCAATCATTGAAGCATCTAGGTTCAAAGTACTGTATATTCTAGGCTGGAAAGATTCAGTATCTGTTGCTGCCTTCAGGCACTGCACTTTGATAATTTAAAAATCTTGAAATAAAGAAAACTAATTCACTATCTGGATTTTAATAGCTTTTGATGACAGACTTCTACTTTGTGACCTAACGATCATGATGAGAGATTAGTAGGGCAACTAATAATCCACTTCCTAATTTCTTTCTGTAAATGGCACTTTATTTACAGTCAAATAAACAGACTGCATGAAACAAAGGAAGCCAGATACAAGCCTAAAGCTTCTGAAGGCCCCTCTGAAGACTTCAAAAGCAACAGTTTCTCTCTGCTGACTGGGTAGGGGGTTTGGGGGCTTTGGTTTAAAGTGGACAGCTTCATCAAGCAAAGCAGCTCCCAACATAAAGCTTCAGAAAAGAAAAGTTAGAAAAAAAGTGCTTAATGGGATAAAAGGAACTGTAAGCTTTCCAATAAACACCACTTATCTCTTTGCATGTTTGGGTGTTTTTTTTTCTGGGAATTCCCATATTTCAGCAACTGCATTATACCACAGCAGCTGCAGTGTAGGAGCATAGCGGCTGGTATACTTCTGCACCACCATTTTCGTGCTTCTAGTAGGATGAAAAATAATACATGTTCTGACTGTGCACCTTTAAGCCTGAACATGTGGGAATTCTTCTGTAACTATAAATGACATGTCTAAAGATGGCTATAATGCCTTCAGTTTGCTGCTGTTGAAGTACAAGCTGAAGCAAGCTTACTGAAGCAATAGCTCATGTTAGGTACACCCAGTTCATAATTGTTTTGATTTTGTAAGCAAAGCTCGCAGCTTAAAGCAAGCAAGCAGAAAATAGCTGTTCGATAATCAATCATTTGATGTCATGATTATAATAGTTGCCTGATTAAAGGCCCTTATTCAGATTAATCACTATAAAAATTATTTAATTGGATGAGAAAAAAACCAGATCTTGTGTGTTTGATTACTTGGTTTGTGGAATAAGTTTATGAAAAGTTTAATAAAATATACCAAAAATATTATTAGTCTGCAATTTGTGTCATAAGTGTCAATAAATGTGTCATTTTGTTTTCAGTCTAAGAGTAAAATTGGATTTCTAATCACTTTATACTACATTGCAAAGATGATGCTCCAATATAAGAAGGCAATGTATGACAGGATCCAATAATTATACAGACTCAGTTATGAGAAGTCTCATCTCATCAAAACATCCATTCAAACAAGCATTCACTGCTGCTGTTATTTATAGCTTGCATCAAACAGGTCTAGCAATCATAGTATAAAGAAAAAAGATGACACAATGGTATTTGACTACTGAGTCTATCAGGATCCACCACATGCTAAGCATTAGTTTTGAATTTATCTAGTATTAACCTTGCCAGTAGGAACCTTTACGATGAAGGAAACCTCACCACCTTTTTTTTCCTTAATGGCACAGTGTTTGCTTCTTTAAGCAACTACGGGCTATAAAACAGAAAAAGTTTCTCATATAATCCAGCTAAGTGACCGTTTGCCTTTGTGAGTGAGCATTCGTGCCAGTATCGATGCCAGGAGAGGGAAGAGAGGGGGTCCCTGCGGCAGCTCCCCTCTGCGCCGCAGCACGGCCACAGCCGTACCCGCTGCCCCTGTGCCGCCTCCAGCAGGGCGGCGGACCGTGACAAGCCCAAACCCATCAGCTCGCTGCGGGATTTGGGGTGGAAGGGGTAAGCGTGTAGTCACTAAAGAAGAGTAAGGCCATGACCTGGCGTTATGGTAAAACTAAGACAGTATTACGTGCATTCTTGCAAGGGTTTTTTAGTCCACAAATTGTTTTGGAAAAAAAACATCAGGAAAATCCTACTGGATTATTGTCTGCTTCCTGAAGCAGTTTCATAGACTGGCAGCCAGTAAAATGTGTACAGCCTACAGTGCCTTAATTGCTCAGTGTAGCATTTTTTCAAGTATCTATTATTTCCAGAAGAGGGCTTTTCTTTGCCCTTTGTTAATCAGCTCTAAGACAGTCAGTCACTACAAATTCCACTAAGAAAATTTTCCCCTTGGTCTCAAAGATTTCTTCCTCCAAAGAACACACGTTGGTAGGGCTCTGCAGCCTGTCAGACTCTGCCTGGGCAGAGAAAAGGGTGGGAGGGATGAGAGAACTCGTAACTCTTCTTTTCCACTGGCTTTATCTCACAGTGGATTGACAACTCTGGTTCAAGCTTTCTCCACGACTGAAGAGCTCTCTTTGGGGTGGATTTTCTGGTGGTTTGTACTGTGCAAGGTCACACTGGATTGTCTTAGTTGTCAGCGAACTTGTAAAGCACTTTTGTCTCGCTCCAGCACCCAACTGGTTGGTTTTTTTCATCCCTCAGCAAAAATTTTCTGAAATTGGCTCACAGTTTCCAAAGTTAGTAAGGGAATACAGGCACCTACAGATACCACTCACTCTATAGTCACCTACTGTCCTTGAAATATTAGGAAAAAGGTGGAATGAAGGCAGGAAGAGAAAATAATGAAGTTAGGAAAGAGGGCAGTCAAGTAGTATTTGCTTCATAATAGATATATTTACTGTTACTTAACTGCTTTTTATTAAAAGGCAACAACATTTTCATGTAAAATTACTCCCTTGTTATTCCGAACCTATGTTATCAGAGCAATAATCCAACGGGAATTAGTCAACTATTTTTACAGAAAGAACAACCCATAATTTGAACAGCTTTCCTAGTAAGTTGCATTTTGAAGGTTTTATTGACAAGACTCTGAATACATAAAGAACAAAACAAGCAGCATGCAGTTACTTCATTCTGTTGAACTGCAGTACAAATATTCTTCATTGTGGTTTCATTCTCATGGCAATGAGCTTGTTCAGGGAGCAAACCTGCCCAAAAAAAGAACCACCTTTTTTTTTTTTGTTAATGTATTAGTCTTCAACCAGATCTCCTTTACTGTATTGGTGCATGTGTTGTGTGCATGCACAGGTAATGACATCAAATCAAGTTCTTTTCCATGTAAAACAAGTAATTCTATATTGGTTGCACTGTTTGGGGCTTTTCTGTAAATTAGCATAAATATAAAAACCACCTTTTTGACCTATCTTTAGCATACCCAGTCAGGGCTATGTGGAATCCAACTCACTTAATGCAGGGCAAACAAAGGACTACTTATAATTCAATCTGGAAAGGTATGTTAACCTTTAGCCAATACAGTCAATATAAATCAAAAGTACTTTCTCACTAGTTTTCTCCTGTATCTTTACTTTTCTATTTTTTGTAAATTTTTCTTCAATATGCACAACCTCATCAGCGTATACTCACAATGACAAGTAGATATCTGCAGCTTATGTACTGAAACAGCAGTTTTATAATCACAGTTAATCTATTTTTAATTTAAATCTAACATTTCTTAATGAGAAAAACCTTCTAAATAAAAACAACGTGAACCTCTGATAAGAATCAAAAGAAGCAAAGAATGCTATGGGCAAGATACTTTTTTTTTTTTAGTAACAGTTGTAGTATTTTATAATCCTCACTTCAATTGCTTTGTTGATATTTCATTAGGTTTACAAAAGCCTTAAAAGGCAAGTCTTCATCTTACTGCTTCATCTATTTGTTTTATTTTCATCCTGAGACCAACATTTTCTTCACATCAGCTATAATATCGCAAGCTATCTAACAGCGATTATAATGTTTAGTGTAGAAAAAAATTACAGGCCACAAAAAACCCCCAACCAAAACAAAAAACAAAACAAAACAAAAAAAAACACCCAGAAGAAAGGAAAAACAATGCCTCATTTAGTAACAAATCCTCCCTCCTAACCCTCTTCCTCCCCTCCTCTCCCTCCCTCCAACAAGTTTTCTTGGCTTAGTTGGCCGACCGCTTCTTCCTGAAGTAGGTCAGCTTCCAGCCTGAAAGCCTCGCAGTGTGTGAAAGCCTGAGTCACCGCCTTTCAGTTACAACTGGTTATGACCCAAGAAGCTGCACTGAAGAGTTACCGATAACCTCCTAAAAAGCAACCCAGACATGACACAACACACAAATTGTGAGTGAAAAGTTGGAGAGACCGGGATAACATGACTAGGTACTCTCTATTTTACTGTTCTGGCACTGCTGCAGAGTAAGAGATCTAATTAAATTTACCCACGACTGCATTAGTTACTCCAAAAGACTTGTCTTTCGAAGTCCCTATTTGTGGCCCACACGTTGCCCTCCTTGGCTCCCAGAGCAGACAAATAATCTGCTCTTTATCTGGAGCTAATAAATCTCAACAACCTACTGTACACACAAGGACTGATTCCAAAGTAATGCTTAAGAGCAGTTCCTGCAGGACTGACAACTTCCTATCTGTTTTTAATAAAGACAGCAAGTATTCCAGCCCACTCAAATTTATTATACTGGCATGTTTCCATCATTAAGTTCAGTGGGAAAAAAATTTCTTTTACAGAAAATTCACATAAATTACATCTTTTTAATACATCCTGGAGGTTTTTCTTTTATCTTGGCACAACAAAGAAGATTGTTTCAACTTTGTCCTTAGAGTACCACAATTTGTTCTCAACAATACAAAAAATAGATTAAAAAGTACATGAGGCTAACAATCTGTACACATATATGTTATATATGCAGTTATGTCACTGGCTTTACAAGTAATGATAAAAAAAGCTTCACATGCTTCCCCATGATAAACTGACTTTTCAAGCAGCATTTCACTCTGGAAAATTCTTTTCCCTTTTCTCCACCTTATCAGTTGTTGACCCTTTTTTTAAACCAGCAATACTTCCAAATATAGTCAGAGAAGCATAAGCCACATTAGGACTGTAATAGAGGAAATGCATGTCATCACACAGAAACCGATGCAACTGCGATCTCTATATCCTAGTTGCTGCTTTTGCTTGTTTCAGCTGCTATGAAAACATGTTTGTACACAAATGAAAAGGTGTGTTTGCACACAGGTATCAAGAAGATGGGAAAGCAACCAAAGGCATCTGTGTTTCCTTACCCATATCACACTCTAGGCTATATGAAAATTTCAGTCTATTATAATGCATTAGTGTATTATATCATATTCATCACTGTTAAATGTGACCTGCAGTGGCTTGAAAGCAACCCTGCCGTGACGCTGTTTAGGACACCGCGTTTAGGACCCTGTTCCTGCCTCACAGTTTGTCAAGATGCAGCCAGGAGCTCAGCTTTCCGCACTGTACACAGACAGCCCCAGAAACAAGGACAAGCCTCAGCTGTAAAAAGTTTGCTACATCAGCTTCCTGCAACAAGAAAATCTCCAAAGCACCACAGGATATATAATACAATAGTTGGAAGAGCTATAATTATCAGAACTTTTGTTTTCCTATAGCAGACTTAATGACTATTTCTCTCCCCTGATTGTAATGGGAGCTTATGGCTTGGCAGCCTGAATGGTAGGTAGGTGGTCCCACTCACTCGCCTGAAATTCCTCCTTAACGCACACTGAAGTGATCAGTTCTGGCATCAGACACAGCTTAGGCAGAACTTGGGCACATTAAAATCAGGAAAACTGTTTAGGAAGCCCAGACTTCGGTAGCTGCCTAACCCAGAATGCTGTCACCTCAGTTTCATAGCACAAAGTTGCATAAAAATTTACAGTACGATACAGGTGTAGAAGCACTCCTAAGAACAAGGTATCCTACCTGACTGTGGGCCCACTCTGATATCATGGCCAGAGGCAATGAATGCTAACTGATTAAATAATTTCTGCTCTAAATAGTTAAATGATTTAACTAAATAGCTAAATAAATTCTTTTTATGCACTGCCTTTTTACCAAATGTGAATTGCTTGAGCAGTCCAAAAGGGCCAACTCAGAACTCCTCCTCCCAGCTAAGTGTCCCGGACGCTGTTAGGCCACAAGCAAGATGTGTCTTTGCTTGTCTGCCTGGAAACACGAATATGCATCCCGGGATGAGCTGAGACCTGGTTTCGGTAACAGAGGTAGAGAGTGCTGCCCTGACTACTTTATTGCCTGATACCAGAGATGCTTCTGGAAAAGTCTGAGAGGCGAGTCTACATGGCAATGAGCCTCAAGGGAGAACTAAGCCCACATTTCCCAGGTGACTAGTGCCATCACTTGACAGAAAGCTGAGCTGGACATCTACCTCCCAAAATTCTTGCCCGTACCCGTGACCTCAGGGAAGGAGGCACTTTCATGCAGGTGCCTGAGAAGAACGGCGTTCAAACACTCCCCTCAACCCCCTGCTGAACTGCAGGAGCCTGCCCGCTTTGCAAGCAAGTATTTTTCATGCACTTTAAAAGCACCTAAATGACTTTGCTGAGTCCAAGGTACCTAAATTTGCACTCTGGGGCAGGGGGACCAGGTTTCTGGTGAAGCGGGGCTGCAGCATGCACTCTCCGAGCCCTCAGCCAGACTCTGGCGTATCCAGATGCCTGTGGTCAGGTGGGTAACAAGCTATCTCCAGTCAAGAGTTCAGAAAGAAGTTATCTTTTTTGTAAAATGCAGGTATTGTACATTTTGGGGTCAGAGAGGAGGGCCCATGTACATTTAAGAAGAGTTTTCTGCAGATAATACTTGCTTCCACAGAAGCAGAACAGTTGCTTTTTTGTCTTCAGAGAAGTGAAGTCTATTGTAGCTGTCAACTTCTCAGAAAGACAACTCCAGAGACTCTTACAGTTTTCTTTTTTTACCGTTCAATATGAGGAACTAGGTTTGGGCAGTTTGGAAAAAAAAAAAAAAAAAAAAAAAAAAGTTAGAGACAGTGAAATTAAAGGATATTTGGCTATAGTCACATGGATAATTATTATTAGAAGAGCTACAAAACAACCACTATCCAAGAAGTTCTGCTGGATTTCTGTTCTCTGTTTATTGTTCTACCCATCTTAATAATAAGATATTTACTTCATTTAGAATAGCAGAAATAACTGAAAATGAATTTCAGGCATATTTAAATGGGAACTCTATTTGGTGGGCATAGTTAGATCAAGTGTCAGGCCACTTATATTTTTTTAAGGAAAGGTTACCTAAATTCGCATTTGAGAAATTTCAGCTAAATCTGGATTTAATTATCTATAAATTAAATCAGTTCTATGTGCATCTGAAGTATGGCACATAAATATAACTGAGTTTTATTCTACACACTAGGAATACTGGATTAAATTGCTCTCATGTTCACTATTAGACTACTACTCTTACAGTCTTATTAGAATTTACAGTTAAGAAGGTAGAATGGGTGTAATACTATTTAATAAAATGTTGTGCCTTTCTTCAGTTAGCAATTACTATTGTCTTCAAATAGAAAATGCAAATAAGGATACAGGCACAGGAACATTTAAGTCACATCCCCCCCACTGCAATGATATTTGGTAACCCTTTAGGACACACTATTTGCCCAGGGACAAGATACCCCACTTGCTTCCGCTTCAGACAGGTGTCTATCAAGGGGATTATTCTGTGTTTTAATTTCCCTGTTGTAGCATGTTGCTATTAAGAAACCAGGCCACTGACTCTTGACACAGGTTGTCCTGATTTGGACACCTACTTAGACATTTACCTAAACTAAAAGAACGGGACCAGCCAAGAGTAAATTTAAGCTTAAAGTCCAGTAATTTACTGATTTGTTGTTTTAGCAGATTATGTAATGAAGTAGAATTTCGTACCAGGTGTGCTTTCGCAGTTGAAGGTAGACATGAACACAACAGTCACAAGGACTGAGAAGTTATGAGAAGTGACTGCTTCCTCAAGAGGCAGACACCTGGTTTGCTAACCCAGCTGGTTACCCGCGGGCAGCTGCCTTACTCCAGGCAGCACAGAGCATGACAGCAACACATCCCCAAAAACGTGCTAGGCTCACAGCTCCTCGTAACGGCATCCATCACTGCACTAAGCTCATGCGAGCCAAGCACGGGTCGGCTATTCCTCATTCAGGCAACTATGAGGTAGTTACTTACTGGGCAATCCAGTGGGTCAGGCAGCCTGGGCGTCTGCAGCCTCACCACTACATACAGCTTTGTGTCGCAGCCTTAACACAGCATCAGCTGCCACCAGCTTTCTTGCTTAAGGGTCACATATATTTGAGATAGATAGCTAGATAGGCAGATAGATAAAAGGTAAAAACCCAATTCAATCTTTCCCCATCACCACCACCCTCAAACTCTGTTATTTCCTCAGGTATTTCCACTGTGTGATACTCTCCTCTCCAGAAGTGTGGTGTTAAGAGTAATTTTCTTCAAGATTTCTTTATTGTCTGTTCTTTAGAAATAACCAACTGTATTAGCCAAGGAGATTTCTGTGGTTAAAAAAAATATTGTGTATGAAGTAAAGAAAGAATGATGAACTTGGAAGCTGGATTCAAAGAGCAAAATAAATTGGTAATAAGGCAAGAGAGTTCCACTAGGTCTGTGCATAACTTCCAAGCCCTTCACCCCGTCTACCAGTAATTTGAAAGGGACAAAAGAATCCGTGACATTCATCATGTGTGACATTCAACCATGCAGAAGCCATTCGGTTATGTCTTTGCTTGTCCTGCATTCAGAGAGTCTGTGTTGATCTCACTTCTTTGCCTATATAATTCCTCCTGTAAGTTCTGAATAATATGCAAATCTCACTAGATTTTTTGAAGAATATGCATCTCCAGGACAAAATAAAAGTTAGTCCTCTGAAGATCCTGAAATGCTATTCAGGGACTAATTCAAAGTAACAGTTACTAGTACTCAGGATACTGAGTTTATGTAGTAATTCAGAACAGCCTGACTTGGAAGCTATGGACATGCTCACACAGCTTATGTTGACTCCACTAGATGCCTTAATATGCTGCACCTCGAGAAAGTGCGCGCAGCATGAGCAGGAAGAACATTATCATGTGTTGCATTACAGGGATACATGCTCACACTCAGCTAACATAGACAGAAGGTATCATTTATCCCATGTAATTCACATTAATTTATTTTTATTATCCTTTTATCAGTGCCTTAAGCAGAGGGGATGTTCATATAACTATTCAGCGCAGATACATGTCAGTCTTTCACCTACAGGTTTATAAATAAAAATCCTTCTCTGTTATCTTTAACAGAAATGAAAACCAAGGCTGAGACAGTTCTCTGATGTCCTTGACTAATCTGAATGGGAACAGTACAGCCAATTTATTTACACAAAAACCAAGCTTATCAGTTTTCTTTCTCTCACTATATAGGGTCTGAAATCCTAACACAGCACAGTATCACAGGGCCAGGGTTCACTATGTGAAAAAGAAGTCCTAAACATTAAAACTGCTAATGGAAACGTCCTAATCCAAGCAGATAACATGTGTTGGTATGCAAGTGCATGGCTACGCCGATGAGAATCCAGCCTGTGTCCCGTCTGCATTTCAGCATGGTCACCATGGAAATGGGAACTGGCCTGTGCAGAGCCAAACAAAGGGAACCTTTAAATGAAAATAACAACACTGGATAGATAGTGGCTGAGATTTCTCGTGGGGAAAATGACTTGCTTTACTCGTCTGAGGATGTAGAAGCTCCCTTCTACTTGCATTAACCCTAAAGGAAAGTATTTTATTAACATTTAGCTGTTTCACCATTAAGCCATTACATTAGCAGCTCCAGTTATTAGCCCTCATAAAAATATATTACATGAAGTACATGCAAAACCCACTTTCCTCCATTCAAAATTAACAACAGTGAAGAAAGACCACAATGAATAGTATTTATATAGTGGCTAAGAAACACAATAAAACTGAGGACTATTGGTCCTTTTACTTCTTTGACTTCTTAAATGAAAATTCTGTGTCACTGAACCAAAAAAGCAAAGAACAATTTCAAAAATTGTTCCAGAGCCAGACAGCACACAGTTAAAACTTGTTGGTAAGGTCTCATGTTGACTTTGCCCAAATTATGCACAAATATTAACTGTTAATGTGTTTAGGAGTGTGATGGTAATACCCTGTATGCTTCCTAAAATAAACAAAATACAAGTCCTGTATGAATGAAGCCTGGCTTCAATGCGTAATGATGTGAAAGGCAAAACTCCAAAAATAACACTTCTACTACCTGACAAACTCCCTTAAAGTAGGGAAAACTAGAGATAGTTTTAGTTTAAGAAAAGTTCATGTTTGGATCCTGCTTTCAAACAATCTCCAGATTTTAGAGTGATTTTTAACATTACTCACAAATACAATAACAAAATAGCAAGGTAACAAAAGATGATCAGAAAGAAGGGGAAAGGCAGAAATTAAGATGGGCTGTACAGCTTTAAGTTGGTGTGCGCATGCATGTGTTTTACAATCATACACTGCATTTTTAGCTGGACTGCTGGCTTCGTTTATTGCACCAAATTTGCAATTTTCACTTGCTATTCAGTTATCAGTTTAGTCCTTGCTGTTCAGTACATGACCTTGTACTTTTTATGTATAGTATTTTAACCTACCAAATTAGCAGCTTCCTTGTGGATTCATCTTTACATATCTTGACCATGAGCATGTAAGTATTTGCAAGTGACAGAGAATTTAATTTTCAACACTCAAGTGAAATGAGAGATCATCCTTAACCCATTAAAAAAAAAATAAATCAAAAAAATCGAAGTTAAAAGTACTTACTACTTTAGGTTATCTAGTGATACAGCTAAAACCTTATTTTTTCAGAATACTTAGCACATTCAAAATACAGTTTCCATTGACTTCATTCACAGCTGTGAATACACAGCAGCTTTGCATGTCAAGATGCACTTCAACAACCAGCTCAAGCCAGTGGAAGTGCTGGCTACCAGTGAAAGGGACTTTTCCAAATTCCCTCCCTCCTCTGGCCACGAGTTCTGACTGTCCCCTATGCCAGCGCTAACACTCAAATAAATTGCTGAAGTGAACAGGATCAGTTTAACTCATCTCCAAAAGCAAACTGGCTGAAAGAAGGGGAAAAAATTATTCAGGCAAATGGGTCCCTGACCTGTTCCCCAGCCCAAGCCCCAGTGGTAGCACAGGGAAACTGGTGGGAACATGCAATCGGGAGTGGACGAAATGTCCTTGCAGCGTCAGCCCCACATTCAGGTCAGCTTAACCAGATTGTCAAAATGCAGCTTCAGTTTTGAGAACCCCTGGCTGAGCAAAGAGAAAGAAAAGAACACAAAAGCTCCAACCACGTGTCAAAGATTTGATTTAAATGACTCGCCTAAAACCGCACTCGGCCTTTGTGACAAAAAAGGAGAGAAAGAATCCAGTTCTGCAAGGGGGGAAAAAAAAAAAAATTCCTTTTTCATCCTACCTTTCTTCCTCGTTCATAAAACACCTTCTGAATTCAAAACTAAGCAAGGCAGGAGACTCAGCCTCTTCTCTGACCTCACTACCTTCCCCTGTCCACAGGCAGCGACAGCATAATGCATTGATGCGCAGAAGGGACAAATCCCAGGTTGATGACTTACTTTGGGCACTTCCTGCCTTTTGCATGTTAAACTTTGTTCTCTTATCACAGCTTTCATCCCAGTTTAAACAAAACTGATCTCAAGAAAAAACTACATTCCTGGGGTCCTCTCCTGTCCCTCTATACAGCTCTACAGCCCATTGCCAACAAGGTCCCCACAACAACAGGATGTTTTTCATCAGCAAGGGTCAGATATGTACCAAACAGAGAAGGGGTTACACTTGGAAATTCTCGATTCTATCCAAAGTTTCAGAGAATCCTCCCTTCCCATTTTCAGATAGGGCTGCTTTTTCATCCAGGTTGCCTGGGTCCCAGAGGGAGGCTTGAGGACTTGTGGTCCTCAAGTGGTACACCTGTGGCCCAAAGGCATGATAACCCTTAGTTAGCTGGGATTTTTCACTTCAGATTTAAATAGAGTGAGGGATGTGTGCTTCACAGAGTGGAGATTTTAAGAATGTGCCAGAGTGACATCATTCACGTCCTGGGTTGTTGGAGGAAGGTTTGTGGTGTGCTTGAACGTGAAAGCCTGCTGGGACAGTATAGATGAGGCCACGGTAAATTTGATTTCCTCCACTAGGCATGGTTCTCCAACACTGTCACTTGAGAATTTGTTCTTAAGTGCATTAATTCTCAGAAAAGGGAAGAACAAGCTGATTTCACCCAGAGCCCAGGAATCAGCTAACACCATGCAGTACAGACAATCAGCAGACCAGGATCCAGAAGCAAACTGGAAAGCAGAGTGCCTCAAACAACAATAGAGATTGCTGTAAAAGTACCAAATAACATGACAACACAAGAGAGAGCTTCAATGTTTGCAGGTGTAGACCTAGACCTCACACAGAAACACAGCTACACCCCACTATAGCTCCAATAGCAGAGGAAGCCTCAGAGAGCTCCGCACCAAGGATGGACAGAATGTACGTTAGAATCAAGCTGACAAAAATAGATTCCTTTCCAGAGGAATGCAGTTTTCCAAGGATTTGTTACTTGGCCAAATTTAGGTAGATGTTCAAGATGATGTAAATAGCACCTTCTTGCCAAATTTCAAGTATCTCCTCCAAAGCATGAGGGCACTAGAGCTTTCCAAAGAAAGCGTTACCAGAATTGAGCCCAGGAAAGCTACTGTATTTTCCACTGGCCTCACTCTCAGAAAGTGCTGGGCTATGTTGTCTCTGATTTTTAAGAACAAGCTAAGGAAAAAAACTAGATTCTTAAAATGTAAATTTAAAGAACTGGATGTCGCAAACCTATAAGCAGCTAACAGCAGGGTATTACAACAGAAAGCCTCAGACTTTGTTGTATAGGTTGCCCTAATATGTCCTTCACTTACTGTTACACCTCTTAACATAATCTACTTCTGTATGCTATATACTTTTTTGATCAATGATTAATAAAGTGGATAGCAAACTCATGAAAATGGTAGTTCTATTGCATTTCTGTTCCCTTCTTCTTGTATCATCTATGAAGTCTTAATGACTTTCCAAACACAAAAGTATACACCAACAATGAATAACCCACACCTTTACTTTTGTGTTACTTTTGGTTGAATTTGGAGACACAACAAAGCAATACCTCTATGTGGTCCATTAGCTGAAAATTCAGAAGTGGCTATATTGACATAAAATCAAGTTTAAACTACACTTGGGAAGTTTTCCTGAAGCAGTGACTAATGCAGCTTAGCTAGCCCAATTCAATTCAAGAACATCATCTTTGAAAGTAAAGCAGTTAATTAGAATTCAATCAATTTAATGATTATGGGAAAGCTACAACAGCACTACCACAGTGGGACTCCAAATCACTCGGGGAAAATGCTCCAGTCCTGAAATTTTCTTTTCCCTGCTACTTCTACAAGATCAAAAAGGCCTAAATGAGTATTAACTCAGCAATTACACCCACTAACATCAAACGTCATGACACATCTGAAATCAAAATTATGACCGGTTTCAACTGTACAAAAGAAGACAAATCGTGGATAGTGCCTGAACAAAGACCAATCCCACTTCTGTCAGTCTCATTGTCAGGGGAATCCTCCTCTCCCGATCAGTCCTTAACTTCTGCTTTCAGCACCACTCTACAAACCTTTGCAAGTCATAAGACCCCATGAATTACAGGGGATTTTAATGTTCCTGATGTGCAGTGGCTGTACCCAGGAGAATAAAAGGATGGATTAAGCAAAAGCACAGAGTGAATGTTTTGACCATGGATACTTTTAAAAATTTTTCTTTTTTAAAAAAGTTACCAGGTCATCTGTATACTGTTTATCTCATCACAGGTTAATATTTTTGTATTTGATTTCATACCCTGCAGCCGCACATTCCACGGCAGAGTTTGCTGTAGTTACTGAAAGAACAAGTTGGAACAGCTCATCAGTCAAAACTGATTTTTATGCTGCTTCTTCAGTAACTTGCTAATTAAGGGTTTGTGAGAATATACAGTAATACTAAAGCTCTGAAAGTGCTTGGGAATTCGCTCATGGCAAGTGAGTATGATGGCTTATAGTTCCCAGGAAAATGTATGTAATGGTAATTAAGTCAGCCAAGAGAAGGAGGAGATGGTTCAAGTTTCCCTGTCCTTTTCCAAGGAGCGACATCTGCCCAGCAGGGTGGGAACAGACCTAGAGGACTCTTGCAAATTAGGAACAGCATTCACAGTCATGAGTATCATCTTCCCTTTTAAAAAGGCGTAATCGCCACATAACCATAAATTCACACATCACACTGCACCCATTCCCTCTCCCTCAGCGCGCACACGCTCCATTTTACGGAAAGGCGGACTCCACGCCAGCCCCGGAGTTTGGGGTTTAACCTGCTTTAAAACCGCCGCCGATGCCCCGCACTCCGCACGCAGTCGCAGCCACACGCACAGCCCGGCCCAGAAACCGGAGCCGCTCGCAGCNGCCCCGCCCGCGGCCGGCCCCCCCCCGCCCGGCGCTGCCCCGTCCCCGCCGCAGCCAGCGGCCGCCCCCGGCTCCACACCGGCTGCGGGCGGCCACCCACCCCCCCGGCCACGGGGAGACCTTCCCGGAGCGGGGAGACAGACCTACCCAGAGCGAGGAGCAGCGGCGGCAGCGCGCAGCCCATGGTGCGGTGCGGTGCGGTGCGGTGCGGTGCAGTGCGGTGCGGAGGTCTAGCCGGTCCCGCTCCCAAGCCGGTCGCTTCCCAGCGCGGCACTGAGCGCCACCTGCTCCTTGCTGCCCCGAAATACCCCTCCTCCTCCTCCCTCTCCTCCTCCCTCTCCTCCTCCTCCTTCTCTTCCTCTTCTTCCTGCTCCTCCACGACCCTGCGAGCGGTCAGAGGCAGCTCCCCGCCCCCCGCCGTGCTCGCCGGCGGGGTCCCGGCAGTCCCCTGCAGCCTCTGGGGCCGGGTTGTGCCCTCGGTTCTCCTCCCGTTCCAGTCGCTAGAGGAGACGCCGCGCTCGGCCCGGCTGGCGCTGCCCGGGGCTGCCTGCCCGCTCCCCGGCGCTGCGCTGAAGGAGGTCTGCGGAGCTTGAGCCCGGGGTACCCTGAGACAACGCTTTGGAGGGGTGGGGATGCCTCTCTCCAGGTTTTGGAAAAGAGTGGAATCGTAGTGAAACGCGGATTTATGGAACAGCCTAGAGTGGCCGTCTTCCGCGAGTATGAAATTGAACATTTAATGGCATTAAGTCTGTATCTTCTCCTTTAAATAAAATTCCTGCAGAATATGCCCACAGCTATGAAGGAGTGCAATGAGATCCAGCAGCCTTGCCACGCAACTGATCCGAAGTTGGCAATGAGGTGAGAATGTGTTTATTGCCTACACAAAATACTGCCTATGTTGGCTTAGGTGCCAGGCCAATATCCAGGGAGACGATGTGAATCAAAGCCAGTAAGAAGAGAGAGGTGAGGATTTCAGCTCACAAAGACATCAGAAAGAAGTGCAAAGAGCAGGGTACCTGCGTACTGTGCAGCTTTCAGCCTATCTAGCTTTGTCAGCACTGTTTGAATACCGTATATTCAGAGTACTTGAGAAACATTCATTTTCTCCATCCCACAGTTCTGGTAAATATAAAATTCTGTGGTGCTCCCTTTTCATATTGGATATATTCTATTTTGTAAACATGATTTCTGCTGAATAATTTTGAACTTCTTGGTATTAACATTGTGTAATGAAAAAGACAGTTTGCTTGAAAAATTGAAATAGAAATGCTTCTTTCCTTCCTTCCTTCCTTCCTCCCCCCTTCTCAGCATCTAGCTTATGGTCCTTAGGCATGACACAGACAATAGCTTTTATTTCAGGGGTGCTATAAAAGTACATGTGTTCTCTTAGTTTCTTATTTCTTTTTAACATTCTGAATCTGAATTGTGAGTTAAAATGAAGAAGCTTGTCAACAGGTGGGACTGTTCAACAGATATTTGTTTGGACATTGGTCCTTTATGGACTTAGTGTAATTCAAGAAGTTCTGGCAGGACATCAAAGTCATTGACAGAAGTACAGCAGGGATCTGTCCCTGTATAACTCACATTGATTTATTTCATACATTTACTCTTTTAGGACATGCAAGCATGTTACTCGTCCTAACACATGAATCTTGCACATGGACTGACTTGTGAACACTTCCCACCATCTCTTCTGGACTCTGAAGCCGTTGTCTAACACTAACAGAAATGACTGATGTGTGTCTCGGAGCAGTTCCTGGGTTTCCCCTTTGTGGTGTCACAGAAGCCTGGCAAACAGACGCTTCAAGGTGCAGATACCTAAGGCAGAAGCATCAGCTTCAGTACCAAGTGCGATCCAGTGATTGCGGGCAAGTTGTGGTTGGGAGAGCAGCTCTAGCCGCTTCTCTTCCCATCTGCACTGAGCGTATAAATATTTGTGCAGCTCTGGGGCGAGGAGGAAAATCTATACTTCTACAAGGAAGAAGAACGGTAATTAATGTAAGGACAATAAGAAAAGACAATAAGAAAAAAAATCCACAGCATAGAGAAAAATGGTGTCTTAACAGATGAAATAAACCTAGAATCCCCCTCTGCCCCACCCTAAAATAACCTCCACAGACTAAGATGTCTCAGTTTCCTAAGAAACAATGTCGTTGATTCAGTTACATCATTCTAATTATAAATATACCCTAAGGATATGAAACTTTCTTCCTCATCCAGACACAATGTTGAAAAATAGTTTCTCACACACAAAGGCTGTCTCCCAGGGTATTGCTTCTCAGACCAACATTTGTCTGTATCTACAAAGAATAGATCATAGGAGAATAAATACTGTGTGAATTATTGTATTCTTTAACAACGTTCCCTTAGATGCATACTTCTGTTTTAAATAGATTAAAAGGTATTTGATAGCAACCCTCTTATATAATGCTGAGCTATATGTAATTCATATTACAGAAAACCAGATTTTCTATGTTGTGTAGTATTTCACCTTTTTGACTCTCTTCATCTACTTTATACATATGATACTTATTCCGAAAAATTATTCCTTATTATAGTTCACCCACACTGATAAAAATAATCATCCAGAGAACAGTTCGGTTAGTGCTTCTTATCTGTGCAATTTAAAATGGGGCCAGATATGCACCCTGTGCTGTACATAACTTTGTTGTTTAATGATCTGTTTTATACCACCCTGTTGTGTCTGCTTGTCAGGGACACTTGCAAAAAGCACCATGTCTGCCTGAGCTGGTTTGCAAAGTTTCAAGCTTGGTTCTATGCAAATATGGATTACTTGCACATTAGAAGAAACTATTTTGTTGGCAAGTGCCAAAAGAACTTTCTTCTTCATGGTAAGGACTGTGGGAGGCAAGTAGTTAGGTAAGTTCCATTACAAAAAGATTACTATAATTTTTGTGTTTTCAAGAAAAATGAAAAGTTGCAGAGGGAAGATACTGAGCAAATATTTGATTTTTAAAAGATACTTTGGTGAACACATATTAAAAAAAACCAGTTTCATTGTGGGATTTTACAACTAATGTGTGTTATCCTGGCTTTTTAATGTGATGACAAAATGTACAATTAGTGCCAACCTTCTCAGAAAAACATTCAGATATTTCCATTTTTGTCATCTATGAGGAGTGGCCACAGACTCACAGTTTCTGTGGTATACAAAACTGAGGAGTTTTTTGTTAATATGTTTCTGGGAGGAGCTCTTGCAAAGGTGATGTGATTTGCACACAGGGAGGCCAAGGTGTATGGCTCCAGGTCACTCCTTTGACATGATTTGTCTGAAGATGTTAAAGGGAAGGGCTATCAAGTATCAGTTATTATTTTTGGCAGACACATGATATTTGTAAACGCATGTTATGTTAAGGGCTGCACTGAAGGAAAAAAAAATAAGATACTAAAAAAAAGTCAAATCTAAAAAGGAAATGTTAAAATTAGCTGTGAGGATGTAGTTTAGACATTAGTAATAATTCAGTTTTGGTGTTAAACTGGAAAAGGTAAAAAATACACAAATGAGATTTTAGCAATTATTTAGGCAATGAGCAGAAAAAAAAATAGCGCTTGGCTATGGTACTGTGCAAAACACACATTTTTAACACTTTGTGCAAATTTGGTTCAGTGATCTCAAAATGCTACAGCAGAACTACAAGAAGTTGAGACAGAGTAAGGAAAGTGGGGAATGACCTCAATGCAAAGGCTTACCAAGTATATTAGGACTCTGTTCTGGAAAAGAGATGCCTTTAAAAGGAAATAGTAAATATATACTAGAAGGGGCATGGATCGAGCTGATGGGGTCAGTTGTACTTGGTCTTTTACAATACGTGAGTGAGAGATCTGATGAAGCTGCCACGTAGCAAGATCAGCACAAACAGAAGATGACTTTTCTCCGAGGGTGCATGCAGGTGCAGACCACAGTGCCGCAGGGGGTAGATGTTTAGAGGTAACTTGGGTTCACAGTCAAGGTCAGGGAAGAGAAATCTGCCAAGGATCGCTAAACACATTGAAACCTTACCAGCCTATGAAGACCTTGAGCTGCAAAAAGGCTGGAGGCTGGAAGAGTCCTTGCGGGAAGCCGGTCGCCTGCACGCTTTGGTCTTACGCTTTTCTGCTTTGGCTGACATGAGACACGACTTGGTACTGCATAGACCTTTGTTCTGACCCAATATTGATTCTTTTATTTGTTTCTGCTATTGGGCCAATTTATAGTTTTCTATTGAATTGATTTAATTATAATGAATAATCAGGAAGAGAGACTTCTGGTATGTATAAGGATTGGTTCATTCTGTGATTTAATTCCAAGCCATTATTGAGAATAGAGTTTCTTACATCTTCTCACTCCTCTCTCTGGCTGCAAATGCCCTCTCTAACTGTTTTTCCTGCTTAAATATGTTATCCCAGAGACACTGATTGGCTTGGCCTTGGCCAGCGGCGGGTCTGTCTTGGAGCTGGCTGGCATTGGCTTTATCAGACACAGGGGAGGCTTCTAGCAGCTTCTCACAGAAGCCACCCCTGTAGCCCCCCCTCCCGCTACCAAAACCTTGCCATGCAGAGCCAACACAATGAGGCAAACTGAGCCCCACGTTTAGTGCCTGTTTCTGAGCTTTGTGTTTGCAGTTGAAAAGTCACAAGATACAGCAGTTAATGCCAGCCATAAGTGACATATTCCTTCTGTCTCACTCTTTGGCTGTGCTTTTAAACCAAGGTAAGTCTGGACTCAGTCTCCTCTTTGCCTGGCTGTGCAGTCCTAAGTCAACCTCTTGGCACTCACGCTTATGCGAGGGTCTAAGGAGGCAGGCAGGGGGTTGGTGTGGCTGAAAACTGACACAGACAGACCCAAAGGAAGTTGCAGATGGGTTACAAAAGCAGACAAAAGGCTTACATCAGTTTAAAAATCCGTGGAGTTGCCTCCTTTAGCTCACCATGCATCTCAAACCCTCTAGGAATCATCCAAATCCACTTTGGGAAGCTGATTTTCTTACACAGTGATCAAGAGTAACCTACCTTGTTACACAATCCATCACAGAGTAAAATTTTTAAAATAAGTAATCTGTTTTTGACAAAAACTGTTAAAAATGAAGAGAAGAAGGCTAACAGAGATGACAAAGACTCAACATTGACCATGGCAAAATGTTTGATAGTCTTGCTGGGTCAGCATGCACTTGATTTCTTACCCAGGTAATACGAACCGTGGAGAGACTAAACCGGGATTGAATATTGAAGAAGTCAGGGTTTTAGGGAGAAAACACAGAGACTGTAGGTAGTTTAATATTCCTTTTCACTGCAGCTAAAAACAAGTATACCAGTGTTTTGATTTGAAGAGCAGTCCTGCAGGAATAATATTCATGTCCTTTGAAAAATAAATATGAATAAGACAGGATTCAAAGTAAAACCCTCAAAAGTCATATTGTGTGGGTGTCACGTCCTCAGCAATAGCTGTATCGCTCTCCAGTCCTGCTCCTGATGCACAACCCTGCTTCCTACTCCAGATGTACGAGCACACATTTAATATTATATGCTGTTTTGACTGAACTGTGTCCTGTCTAGCACAGAGTATATACTTATTTTTACCAATTTTTTTTTTCCAGGTGAGCAAGGCTTGTGCCTGTCATAGGGAAATTATATTAATGGGAAATAAGGTAGCCAGTGAAAAAATGTTCCCACTCACCAGTGATCCCCAAAAGTGAGGCGCCCTATACGGGACCCTGCTAATGCAGCCTACATAGTTTCCTGCTCTCTAGAGCAGCCAGCGTGCTCCTCCAGCAACTTCAGCCCATTTGCCAAAGCATTGACCTTGTTACAGCTCCAATAACCACTTGAAATCATAACAATAGTGAGTATCTTGTAAATATTTCTCAGGCAGAAGTTTTATAAGTACATGATGAGAACCTCTAACTCCTCAGATATGCCTTTATTTACATTTTTGACCATTTTTATTTTGAAAACAGTACTTGTTTTCTGGTTTGTAGAATTAAGACCTATCCGTTCTTGCTTATTATTTGCCCATCACAAAAAATTGCACAATTGTTTGGTAGGTGTTTTTAGCAAACCTGACTCCCTTAAAAACTCCCACTGAATCACATATAAATTTTAAATTAATTAGGTAAGATGAATTTAAGTCTATGCATTGGTTTGTTGTTGGCGTTTTTTTTGTTTGTTTTTCTTACATTGTTTGCAGCTTAAATGTGTTAAGCTAATAAAAAATAATACTGAATATAAAAAAAGTACTTAACTGCTGAATTGGACCTATTGTCAACTGATCGTTTTCTAAATTATCTACTATTAGCTTGTAAACCTTGAGTTAAAGATGAAATATCAGACAGGTAGGTTGGGGATAAAATGTAATGGGGTCAAGTGTTGTCCAGTTGAGCAGATGCACAAAAATATTCCTTATCAGATTGCAGAAATCTTACCCATTCTATAAGAAAAAGTCTCTTGGGGGAGCAAACAGGCTAGCCCTCAACAACTGGAATGAAACCTGAAGGTGCTTTGCATGAAGCAATGAACTATGTTGTAGGAGTATCTTGTAAGACACATATTGGTCTTTAAACATACTTGCTAGTTGCTGTTTGCTGAGACCTATACATATCTTTCCAAATACCGGAAATTCATGACATAAAGGAGGCCAGAGACTGTGAATTATTTTTGGCAGATCCCTCAAATAAATTGCGAAAAAGCAAGGCAGTAGTTTTTGAGATTCCTGGGAGTCTCAAACCCTACAACACCAATACCACCAGCACTCCTTTTTCCTGGCTAACATGGTAGTGGGAAGTTTCAGCTGAACTCTATAAGTTTTGAGATGTAATAGCATCTCTTGTGGCATAGTGTAAAATGACTGAGGCCAGAGTAATAGGCTTGCGTCAGTGAGATGTTACGAGTTGGCAAACAAGACAGTGAGCTATTTATGGCTATTAATTTGGTCCATCAGTTGAGAATACTTAGCAAGGTTTGTGTATACAAATCCCCAATAGGAAATAAAATTATTTACTTTTCTTGAACTATGCCTACTGTCACAAAATTGCAAAACTTCCAATGCTTTTTAGGGAAAACTGATGGCCTGAGGTGTCATGGGCCCACCAAGCTATAAATAATTCGCCTTTGCACTGCCAGTGCAGCTCCACTTGAGCCACTTCAATCTT
>VXBL01003435.1:121487-140909 GCA_013400195.1 Aramus guarauna | reverse complement strand
TGAAGGTCTGCACACTGTGGAAGAGGGAGAGACCTGTGCTGGAACAGTTAGTGAAGAACTGTGACCTGTGGGAAGGATTCATGTTGAAGAAGTCCATGGAAGACTGTCTCCCATGAGAGGGACCCCATGCTGGAGCAGGGGAAGAATGTGAGGAGTCCTCCCCTTGAGGAGGAAGGAGCAGCAGAAACAACATGTGATGAACTGACCACAACCCCCATTCCCCATCCCCCTGTGCTGCTGGGGAGGAGGAGGTAGAAACTGGGAGAGAAGTTAAGCCTGGGAAGAAGGGAGGGATGGGGGCAGTTGTTTTAGATTTGATTTTATCTGTCATTGCTCTACTCTATTTTGCTTGATAATAAATTAAATGAATTTTTTTCTTAAGTTCAGTCTGTTTTGCCCATGACAACAATTGGTGAGTGATGTCTCCCTGTCCTTATCTCGACCCACCAGCCTTTTGTTACACCTTTTCTCCCCTGTCTAGTTAAGGAGGGGGAGTGATAGAGCGGCTCTGGTGGGCACCTGGCCTCTAGCCAGGGTCAACCCACCACACCTGGCGAACAACAAGCCCTCCATGAGCCAGCAATGTGCCCTTGTGCCAAGAAGGCCAATGGTATCCTGGGGTGTATTAAGAAGACCATGACCAGCAGGTCGAGGGAGGTTATCCTCCCGCTCTACTCTGCCCTGGTGAGGCCACATCTGGGATATTGTGTCCAGTTCTGGGTTCCCAGTTCAAAAAAGACAGGGAACTACTGGACAGAGTCCAGTGGAGGGCTACAAAGATGATTCAGGGAGNAGTTCAAAAAAGACAGGGAACTACTGGACAGAGTCCAGTGGAGGGCTACAAAGATGATTCAGGGAGTGGAGCATCTCGTATGAGGAAAGGTTGAGAGAGCCGGGTCTGTTTAGCCTGGAGAAGAGAAGACTGAGAGGGAATCTTATTAATGCTTATAAATATCTAAAGGGTAGAGGTCTAGAGGAAGGGGCCAGACTCTTCTCAATGGTGCCCAGTGACAGGACAAGGGGCAATGGGCACAAACTGGAACACAGGAAGTTCCAGCTGAACATGAGGGAAAACTTCACTCTGCGGGTGACCGAGCACTGGGACAGACTGCCCAGAGAGGCTGTGGAGTCTCCTTCTCTAGAGAGATTCAAAACCTGCCTGGACGCCATCCTGTGCAACCTGCTCTGGGTGATCCTGCTTTAGCAGGGGGTTTGGACTATAAGATCTCCAGAGGTCCCTTCCAACCTCTGTCGATCTGTGATTCTGTGAATACGCCTTTGGCTAGTTTGGGTCACCTGTCCTGGCTGTATCCCCTCCCAGCTTCTTGTGAAAATTAACTCTATCCTAGCTGAAAATCACGACAGCTCACATTAGATCAAGAGCCTCACAGTTGTAATACTGGCACATAATATTCAAGTCAGCTGCACAAGTGAGCCTTAATAAGAGGGAAAGCGGGAAAACTCTTAAGTGCCCTGCCTCCTAGTAGACTAATACCTGAGTATGGTACCTGAAAGAGGGTAGATTTAGGTTAGCTATGAGGAATAAATTCTTTACTGTGAGGGTGTTGAGTCACTGGAACAAGGTAGCCCAGAGAAGCTGTGGATGCCCCATCCCTGGAAGTGTTCAAGGCCAGGTTGGATGGGGCTTTGAGCAACTTCATCTAGTGGAGGGTGCCCCTGGCCATGACAGGGAGATTGGAACTAGGTGGGCTTTGAGGTCCCTTCCAACCCAAACCATTCCATGATTCTATGATTAAACATTCTTTTTAGATTTACATTATTTAGTGTAACAAATGTTAAGATACAGTGTCAAACGGTATGACCACTGTGCACTGGGTTTCTGTGTCCAGGTGTTGGCAGTGGTGGAGTTGTTGGAACAACAGTCCCAGCCAGTTCCAGACAGCTCCAAAATGAACCTACCACTGCCCAAAACTGATAACCTCTCTGATGACATATTTAAGAAAGGGTAAAAAATGCTGGGTATCAGCAGTGGGAGAGAGGAGAGAGAAAAATGTGAGAAGCAGCCCTGCAGACACCACAGTCAGTGAAGAAGGAGCGGGAGGAGGTGCTCCAGACACCAGAGCAGAGATTCCCCCACAGCCTTTGGAGAAGACCATGGTGACGTACATTGTCCTGCAGCTTACAGAGGACCACGTTGGAGCAGATAGCCACCCTGCTGCCTATGGAGAATCCTATGTTGCAGCACTGGATATGCCCTGAAGAAGCTGCAGCCCATGGAGAGGAGCCCCTGCAGGAGCATTTTTTCTGGCAGGAACTGTGGCACGCAGGGGACCCATGCTGGAACAGTCTTTTGTTGAAGGACTGTACCCTGTGGAAAGACCTCCATGATGGACCATTTCTTGAAGAACTGCAGCCTCTGGGAGGGACCCTGCGATGGAGCAGAGGAACAGCATGAGGAGGAAGGAGTGGCAGAGATGCAGTGTTATGAGCTTACCACAAACTCCCTTGCCCATCGCCCTGTGCTACTGGGGTGGGATGGAGGTGGAAGTGTCAGAAGTGAAGGAGTGAAGTTGAGCCAGAGAAGAACGGGGCCTGAGGGGAAGGTGGTATTAGTTTTGTCTTTGATTCTCATCACCCTACTGTATTTTTAATTGGAAATAAATTTAATTAATCTTCCCTAAGTCAAGTCTGTTTTGTCCATGACAGCAGCTGGTAAGTGATCTCCCTGTTTTTATCTCAGCCTATGAGCTTTTTCATCTTACTTTCTTCTGTTGTCCTGTTGAGGAGGAATGAGAGTGGATTGGTGGGCATCTGGCAGCCAGCCAAGGTTAACTGACCACAGCAGTATTTCATCAACTGTCCATGGCCTGTTTAGATAGAATTGTAACACAGAAAACATTGATCTAATGACAAGGCACCTGTTTTTAAATTAGTTGTGTTTTGTGGACCAGACTACTCAACTACATTGAATTTCAAAGTAGAGTATAATGGAACATTATCACAAATGAAGAAAGGTGAAATGGTAGTTGCTGACTCCTTACAGTGACAGCCAAAAAGCAGTCAACTGCAGTCAGAGTAGGTCTCTGAAGGCCCCCAATAGAGAGCAAGTTCAAATCATAACACACTCCATAATACTCCATGACATTTTCATTAAAAAGTAGTGCATCTATCTAAGCATATATTAAATATATTAAGATGTCTCAGAGGGAAAAGTTGTCAGAATATTTGAAGCTCAGTGATGCTTCAATATTATTGGTGATTTAAAAGTAAATATGTCATTGCTGATCAAGTCTGCAGATGATACTAACACTGGCTGAAAGATTAACAGGTAAGTAAGAAACAATGAACTAGTAAACTGGATCCTTTCAAACAAGATTGCTCTTAAAAGAGCAAAGCATTTCCATTATTATGGGACTGTCCAGAAAAATAAGTGCTGAAATGGTCTATACTGGTGGAAGGCAAGCAAGATAAAACTCAGTACTGTAGAAAAAGAGCTAAGCTACCTTTGAATGCATGAAGAGGGAATAGACGATTGGCATCCAACCTGAAAGAATGTACTAACAAGTGATGAGGGAGCTGAATGACATCACTGCAAGGCCACTCTCAACTACTTTTGAAAGGTCATGATGAGTGGGGGAGGTTCCTGAGAACTGGAAGAAAGCAAGTATCACTCCTATCTTCAAGAAAGCAAAAAGGAAGATCTAGGGAACTGGAGGACAGTCAGCCTCATCTCAGTCCCTGGGAAAGGTGATGGAGCAAATCTTCCTGAAATCCACTTCTAAACACAAGAAGGCAAGAAGGTGATCAGGACTTGTCAGCAAAGATTTATGAAGAGAAAAATCACGCTTAACTAACCTGATAGTCTTCTACAATGACATGACTTGTTGTAGGAGGGGAGAGCAATGGATGTTGTTTGCCTCAAATTTAGTAAGGCTCTAATTGTCCCTGCTTTGAGCAGGGGAGGTGGACTAAATCTCTAGGTGTCCCTTCCAACATCAATTATTCTGTGATTCAGTCTCTCTTACGAAGACCGTGTATATTCTGGTTTGGACATACCTAATCCCAGTTTATGAAACAAATCTTGGTAAAACCGAGGACTATTATGAACTTCCTCATTTTTCAGTATTATTTCCTTCACTTCTTTAGTTCCTGTTTTTTTCTTCACTTCTTTATTTATTACAGAGAATAATTATATGGACATAGCCTACTTTTTCCACTGTTTCTTAAGGTATCCCACCTCATTGACACTGTCAAGTTGAAACACAGGACTCCATTTAAACATAGAATCATAGAATATCCTGAGTTGGAAGGGACCCATAAGGATCATCGAGTCCAACTCCTGGCTCCACACAGGACCAGCCAAATCAGAGCATATGACAGAGCATTGTCCAGACGCTTCTTGAACTCAGTCAAGCTCAGTGCTGTGACCACTTCCCTGGGGAGCCTGTTCCAGTGCCTGACTACCCTCTTGGTGAAGAACCTTTTCCTGATATCCAACCTAAACTTACCCCGTCGCAGCTTCATTCCATTCCCTTGGGTTCTATCACTGGTCACCAGAGGGAGGAGATCAGCGCCTGCCCCTTCGCTCCCCCTCATGAGGAAGTTGTAGGCCGCGATAAGGTCTCCCCTCAGTCTCCTCTTTAGGCTGGACAAACCAAGGGACTTCAAGCCTTTCCTCATACATCTTCCCCTCTAGACACTTCACCATCTTTGTTGCTCTCCTTTAGACACTCTCCAATAGTTTTATGCCCTTTTCATAATGTGGCACCCAAAACTGCACACAGTACTTGAGGTGAGGCCACACCAGCCTGACATAACCCCATTTACCGTAACTCTTTGGGCCTGACCCATCAGCCAGTTTCTCACCCATCGCACTATGTTTTTGTCAAACTGTATGTTGGACATTTTGTCCAGAAGGATACTGTGAGAGACAGCATCAAAAGCTTTACTGAAATCTAAAACAATGACTTCAGCTGGCTTGCCTTGGTCAACTAGACGGGTGACCTTATCGTAAAAGGAAACTAAGTTTGTTAAACAGGCCCTTCCTCTCCTGAACCCGTGTTGGCTGTGACCGATGTCTGCGTTGTCCATCAGGTGTTTTTTGACAACTCCCAGCATAATTTTCTCCATAATTTTACCAGGCACTGAAGTGAGACCAACAGGCCTGTAATTACCAGGGTCTTCTTTCTTGCCCTTCTGGAAGATTGGAACAACGTTTGCCAGCTTCCAGTCAACTGGGACCTCTCCAGATTCCCAAGACCATTGAAAAATAATTGAGAGAGGTCTCACAATGACATCAGCCAGCTCTCTGAGCATCCTGGGATGAATCCCATCAGGCCCCATGGACTTGTATGCATCCAGGTGGAGCAGCAAGTCCCACACAAGTTCATGGTCAGCTGGGAGTTTATCATTACTGCAGTCATGGTCTTCCAACTCAGGGCAATTGCAGTCCCAGAGCCCGTCATTAATGTTGAAGACAGAGGCAAAGGCAGCATTAAACATTTCTGCTTTATCTATGTCTCTGTTTGTAAGGTGACCATTCTCATTGAGTAATGAGCCAATATTCTCTCTGGTTCTCCTTTTGTTATTAATGTACTTTAAAAAGCCCTTTTTATTGTCCCCCACAGTACTGGCCAGTTTCAACTCTAACTGAGCTTTGGCCGCACAAATTTTCTCCCTACAAAGGCAAGCAGCATCCCTGTAGTCCTCCCACGTTGTCTGACTCTGCTTCCAGCAGGCATACACTTTCTTCTTCCACCTAAGCTCTAGAAGAAGATCCCTGTTCAGCCAATCTGGCCTTCTGCCCCACCTGCTTGACTTGTGGTATTTTGGAATTGCCTGTTCCTGAGCTCTTAGGAGGTAGCCCTTAAAAAGTGACCAGCACTGATGGACCCCGATGCCTTCAAGAGCAGTTTCCCAGGGGACCTGACTGATTAGTTCCCTGAGCAGCCTGAAGTCTGCTCTCCCCATATCCAGGGTTAATGTTTTGGTGGCAGTTTTTCTCCTATCGCCAAATATTTTAAATTCTACAACTTCATGATCACTATCATACACAACATACAAAAAGACTTTCTCCTGTGAGAGGGGTCAAACACTGGATCAGGTTGCTCAGAGACACTGTGTAGTCTCCTGTCTTGGAGACATTGAAAACAAAACTGGACACAGTCCTGAGGAACCTGCTGTAGTTGACACTGCCTTGAGCAGAGGGATTTGACTAGTTCTTCAGATGTCCCTTTCAACCTTAACTATTCTAGGATGCTGTGATTGCTTACTGTCTTTCCATCATCACAAAACACTGTCTATAATAAATTGAGGTGAGACTGACTGTCCTGTAGTTCTCTGCATCTTCCTTTCTGCCTTTTTTAAATATAGGAGTGATATTTGCTTTCTTTCAGTCCTCAGGAACCTCCCTCAGTCACCATGACCTTTCAAAGGTAATCGAGAGTGGCCTCGCAGTGATGTCATCTAGCTCCCTCACCACTTGTTGGTGCATTCTTTCAGGTCCTACAGGCTAAGCCCAGTATGCTAAAAGTTGTCCTTTAGCTGACTCTTCTCCACTGAGGCTAAGTCTTCCTTGCTCCAGAGCTTCTCTTTGGCCTTAGGGGGCTAAGATTCCTGAAGGCTGCTTTTCTACATCCTTTGTCACCAGGGTGCTTGCCCCATTTAGCAGTAGAACCACGTTTTCCTTAGTCTTCTCTTGCCAGATTTTACTCCATGTGGGCTTTGATTTTTTCCTACCCCATATCTACTTGCTTGGATAAAATATCTATAGTCCTCCTGGGTTACCTGTCCCTTCTTCCATCTCACTGTGCCTCACAGTGGCTTATTTTTAGGTATTTAAGAGTCATTGAGTTGACTCATAAACCAAACTCACTTTTTTCCTTCTGCTAGGTCAGATACGGGCATTAAGGATTATATGAAGCAAAATCAACTAAGTGGTTGTTTATAGCCTGATTCTGCTGTTGGAGGAGCTACATAGTTGTGATTTAACCTGGAGGTCTGAGTAACTTTCTAAAGTGTGTGTTAGGCTTACATGTGCCTTTTTAACCTATGGAATGTTTTGGGATTGTGACTTGAATTAGAGCATTTGATACTACCTAATGGTAACATTTGTCAAGTTATGTGCCTCATAAAAGCTTAAACTGCAAGCGAGTTTTTTCGGGTTTTCTTTTTAATAATTTAAACACGATAAATTTAGTACACATGCTGGTCTGTATCTGGGACTCATAAGCAATGCTACAACACAAATAACTAATATTCATGAGATTGACTGTGTAATACAAAATGTCCACTAGATGGAGCTGTATCATTCCAGTTCGTTCCTTCCTTGGCGGGGGGCGGAGAGAGAGTCGAAAGATATGTGTGTTTGTGTGTCATCCTCTCTAGTTTAAGAACCACAGCTTCCTGCATCTATTTGTGGCAGGTATATTTAGTGCAGTTCAGCTCCTATGTATGCATGCAGTGTATTTAGCACAGACTGTTTGGTCAGTGTGCGCATTGGTGCCAATTTCCCTGCTGGCATGTACAGGAGTATAGTATATTTGTGGGATAGCTTCTTGTATCCCAGTGTGCAGCAGTTATGGATGATAAACTTAATTTGTCAAAGGCAAGAAGAAGGCCAGACCATCTGCATTTTTCTTTTTCCTGGAGGAATCCTCAGATCTTACTTCAGAATCTGCCCCTCTGTGACAGACCAGAGCTTGAACCCAAGCTCCTGAGTGAAGAGAACTCAGGTATAGATGGGTGATTCCTGGACAGTCACATCACCCCTGCAGACTCCTCCCAGTTCCTCTCTTCTGCTGCTAGGCAGAAGAGTCCAATGGAGTTGACAGCATGTGGGTGAGACTTGACTCTGCTGATCTCAGAGCCTTTCCTTCCTGAACAAACATTTTCCATTCTGAAATAATCACCTCACTATATATAGAAAGCTCCTCCAAAGCAAAAGCCGTGTTTTTTGGGAAGGGTTGGTCCTCAAATTGTTTTCTTACTTTTACAAAACACCAGCAGGACCTTTGCCATCAGGCTTGTATCTGTTTATGAACACTGTTGATCAAAGGCATGTGTTCACCTCACACAAAAATAATCTGGATTCCCCATGCAGCTCCGGTGCTACCCACCCCCACCCCATGGATTCTGAGACTATGTCTGTAATCACAATCCACAGCATTTCGGAAACCACCTCCCCATCTCACTTCCTCCCAGCTGATTTTCAGGGGAACAGAAGGAGACTTGTTTGCTACCAGGGAGGAAGTCCAGGCCTTAGTGCGCAGCTTTCTAAGAGGCACCTATGAGAATGGTGTGCTTTAGTCAGCGTATGCTTGCAGAGGCTCCTGCCAAATGAGGTCACCCTGCTGCAGAAATGTGGATGAAGAGATTCCAGAAGAGGAGGATGGAAGAAGCCAGGACAGGAAGTAGAGCAGTCAGTAGCACAGGGCTCAGCACAGTCAACTCCCCTCTCTGGAAATGTTGATTTCAGTTTTGTCTTGGCTCACAGACTAAAATGTATTAGTCGGTTTCCTTCTCTCATTCCCTTTTCTCATCATAAAACTTATTCCTTGGTTTGACACAGTTCAGCCATCTCTTTGGGAAGAGTTTAATGGGGCAAGCCGCAGACAGATTCAGAGGGCAGTTCAGATACTAGGACTAGGTGACACTGTTCATGACTTTTGGGAATCACAAAGCTCACAGAACCTCAGGGACAGCCTCCTCTTTCAAACCTGCAAACTTTTGATGAGCTAGCACATCTCTTGAGAAAGCTCAGAGAATCATAGAATACCAGGTTGGAAGGGACCACAAGGATTACCCGGTCCAACCTTTTTTGGCAAAAAGCATGATCTAGACAAGATGGCCCAACCAAAAATGGACAACCTTGACTACTAGGAATTTGTTATGTCTTTTCCTTAGTTATTCTAGTGATTAATTCCTCCTTCCATTTGACTGTTGCTCTTTACTTTTAGTTTGTATAACTACAGTTCCACTCCATTGTTCCTGTTCTGCCTTCATTTGCTAGATTGAAACATTATCCACAATTAAAAAATGTCTTTCTTACAGATCCTTAGAAATCACCCATTTTTTTAATCTTTCTGAAGCTCTCCATGTGGAAATTTATTCTACAGATCTTGACTCATTCTTAGGATTCTGACCACTTTGAATTTGCTAGTCTTTATAAAAAATTGAACATTAAATTTACATCACTAAAGCTGCAGTAATATAATTTCCCTATCATTCACTGTGCTTCTGTTTAGTCAGTCTATACTTCCTTGCAGATTATTAGTCAAGATACTAAACAACATTGATAGAAATATTAAAATTATTATTTATTATTCCTTGGTTGGAACATTATCTGCTTGGTAGGAATAATAAGCTGTATAAAGACTGAGAAGAAACAGTCTATATAGTTGCTCTCTGTGTTTAGTTTATAGTGACCTGTAGGCTGAATACAAATCAGCTGAGGGCATGTTGTTGCAAAACCAAAATAACATCATATGTGATGGTATAAACAGGAATATCACTTGCAGGATGCATGAAGTAACTTTTCTAGCTCTGCTTTGCTGTGATAAGGCCCTTAGCCACAGTACTGTGTCCAATCTTAGTGCACTTCAGAAAATGTAGACAAATCTCAGAAAGCCCAGAGGAGATGATTAGAGACTGAGAAAATGCAATACGGAAAGATTAAATGCTCTGGGGCAGTTTAGCGTAAAGAAGTGTGAGAAGATACGATAACCGCCTTGATTTGTAAAAGACAGTTCCAAAGAGAACAATCTATTTCCAGTGTTCATGACAGTACAAGAAATAATGGGTTTAAATAATAGCAAAGAAAATTTAGCACTGAATAGGTTGACTGGCAGGTTTATGAAGTCTTCATTATGGCACGACTTTAAGAACTAGTTAGGTACACATCTGCTGAGCATGACAGGGGCTTCTGGGTTCAGCTAAACCCTCTTTGAGGTATGGGAATGTAGCAGCTGACAGCCTTAGATTTTTTTTCTACTATTTAAAATCTGCCTATGCTATGCTGTTTAGAAAACACCTGCAAAGAATATCACTGCTGTCTCACTTGTAGCCTTATCCTTCCATGCTCTTTGTTTTATCTACCTACTTGTCTTCACTTTTGTTTATTTTGTCTTCTGGGCATGAATTGTCTTACTGCTGCACTTGAAGTCTTAACCTGAGATGCTGCTACAACTTTAATAAAAAAATTAGCTGTTTGAGAAGTCCCAAGCTGAACTACAAGGGAGCTGCTAGTTGGGAATGCAAGGAACTAGCAAAATTAAGAACAAGTCCAGGGCTAGGACAGACGAAATGATGAGCAGTGGGACTCCCAGCCTGCAGGACGCATGGTATAATGCAGGGTCAAGACAAGGAGATGGCAAGGAGCAACATTTTAAGCCCAACTATTCCACAGGTTTTGCTTGTGCTAGAGAAATTCTCTAAAAAAGGAGACAAGGTTGAAAATCAAGTGTTCAGAGCATTTAGGACTGTGCTAGATTTCCAGACCCCTGGAAAATAGACTATGGGATTCCTTACCAGGCTACCATGAGAATGATGGAAAGCAAGGGCATGTGATTGCTGGGCATCCTCACTTCAAGCATGATGTAGCATAAGTGTGATGTTAAGACCACTGCTCAGTCCAGC
Source organism: Aramus guarauna (assembly GCA_013400195.1). Lineage (NCBI taxonomy): Eukaryota > Metazoa > Chordata > Aves > Gruiformes > Aramidae > Aramus > Aramus guarauna. Next base: position 130,313 of record VXBL01003435.1, on the reverse strand, counting down.
TGCTTCCAACACTGCCAAAGCTTCACCAAATTTCCAAGATTGTCAACATTCTCATAAACAAATTAACAAAAGCCATGAACTCTACCTGCTCTACCCTAAAACAATCCATCACATGCAGCCCAGGGAGAGGACCTTACATTCAGGACTCCAGGCTGCTCATGAACAAATCCTATGGCACAGAAATATGCCTGTTATAAGAATTTTATGTGACAGGAGCTTTGTGTCCATCTAGACAAGCAAGAGATGCAGAAGAACTCTTCCACTGTATAGCTCAAAGCTACCTAGTCAGGTTACATCCAACAGCAGTGCAGTAGCAGCATTTCCTTTTGACGAGGCTGTGAATATAGAGCTGCAAAGCTAAGGCACCAGCTCTACTATGTGAAATGATCTTGCAATTTCAAGAGCATTCCAAATGGCAGAGGCAAACTTGCGATCTCACCGCAAAAATCTTACTCTTGTCTTAGGGAGAGCTGTCCCCTCACGTCTTCTCCCCCTCCAGCCCCAGCCATGTAAGCTTTTAGCAGGTGTCTGCCTTCTTTTATTTTTAACCTCCATTCTGAATGCAGGAAACCTTTGCTTGCTGTGAACATCCGGGAATCAGTGCCTAAGCACATCCTAGAAGGATTTCCTGTTTGGGACTTCTGAGCCAGACTCCAACTTGTAAGAGTGGGAGACTCTGAGCAACTTACACCTACGGGGTTACCTGCCAGATTGCTCCTATCTATTTCAGGAGCAAGATGCCATCTAGCAGGAAGGTGCTAAACTGCCAGACCACTTCCCACCTGCTATGGATGGAGATGGGAACTTGCAAAGTCCAGTCTGGGTGGGGATGTGCACGACTCCAGGATCAGGGTCATTGTGGTGGCAGAATAGCAATGAGATAGCACGACATCCCATTCCATTGCAGTATTTGTCTGAAGATCTAAGGAAACACAGAGCATGCAGAGAGCATGTTTTCTGTGCTGCCTTCCAGCTATGCTTTGGTCACTACTAGCTCCAGTTTGCCATTTTTCACCAGCTCCTACGTTATTTCAATGTCTGAAGTTCACCAAAGCACTGATTAATCCAAAGAACTCAGTCATCAAATTTTGCTCCCTTCTCCATACTCTGGTCTCCTTATCATTAATAATGCTCTCAAAAGGCATGACACAGTAGAAGCCTTGAAGTCCTGTCCCAACTTTTACTACAAACAGTAACCTTCTGCCCTGAATAGTTGAATAGCATATTTTTGCTCTTGTTTCTGAGTCTTAGTTGCTCTTCCAAGGCATATCTTGACTTACATTTGTCTACCAGTCCAATACAGCTCCAAAGATACTTGCATGTCAGAAAGACTGTCCAAGATCTCTCTGAATGTCCAAGCACATGATACGCATCTGTTCTCCCCTTTCTTGCCAAGAATATATAGTAAATTAGAATTTACTAGGACACCAGAAGGAATCCACTAATTTCCATCTCCAAGTAGAGGAAGCACTTGTGTACAATTGCAAGTCTGTGAGGAGAGTTGTTTAATGATCTGGGGCAATGCCATGGGGCTGAAGAATAACAAACATTACAGATACTGAAGATAGGAGGACTGAAGTGAATGACCTAGGAAAATGCAGATTGCTTGCAGTAATATAAAGGATTCAAAGCAGATTTTAAAGGGAAATGATAACTTGAAAACATGACAATAAATGGCAAATGTGATCAAATACAGCAAGTTTGTCAAATCATGCCCGACTAGCACATTAGACAACTTTCTTTGAAGGTGAATTTTTTGGGGCCAGGAAAAAAGATTGATCAGACTATCTGAACTGCAGTGCTACAGCAACACACGAGAAATTATTTATTCAAATGGAGAATACAGTAATCAATATGAAAACTGTAAGATGTGGAAGACGGCAAAAAAAAAGAATTACCAGTAAATCAGAAGTTTTATGCTTGAGGAAATGCACAGTCTTTTAAAGGATCAGTTTTGGAGCTCATCAATTTAATTTTTTTCAGTTAAGATCTCAGGGGGGGAAAAAAAGTATACTGATAAGGTAGATCAGTTACACAAAGTAAAGAGACATTGTGAGTATAGAGGGTGTTGTGGTTTAACCTGGCTGGCAGCTAAACCAACAACAGCCATTCGCTCACTCCCCTCTCCTGGGATGCATTAGGGTTGACTTGAAAATGGAAAAAAAAGTAAAACTTGTGTGTTAAGATAAAGACAGTTTAATAGGACACAAAAGGAAGATGATGATGATGATTATGATGATGATGATATACAAAACAAGTGATGAACAGCACAATTTCTCACCACCTGAAGTCGATGCTCAGCAAGACCCCAAGCTGCTCCGCCTCCCAGACAACCCCCCCATTACATACAAAACATGACATCATATGGTATGAAATATCCCTTTGGTTAGTTTGGGTGAGCTGTCCTGGCTGTGTCCCTTCCCAGCTTCCTGGGTGCCCCCCGCCTTCTCTTTGGCAGGCCAGTATGAGAGGCTGAAAAGTCCTTGACTGCTTAGCAACAGCTAAAAACATGAGTGTGTTATCAACATTATTCTCATCCTAAATCCAAAACACAGCACTGTACTAGCTGCTAGGAAGAAAATTAACTCTATCCCTGACAAAACCAGGACAGAGGATGACCAGAACATCATAAAAGGAAAAAGCTATTATAAAGGACTAGCATAACAGAAATGGAATTAAATTCATAGTTTCATAGTAGGCAGCCCTTTGTGGTTAAAAGGGGTGTCCAGAGATGCATAGTACAACCTCTCATTTGAAGACAGTCAACAATACCAGGTCAGATCAGCCTTGAAAACTTGCAAGGGCCCGAGATTCACAATCTCTGTGAGTAGTTTCTTCCAGTGCTATGCTACTCTCCTCATGAAAAAAACTTACCCTAATGTTCACTCTGAATCTCCCAAACTGTAATTGTGGCTATTGTTATTGTCCTGTTGTCTGCTACTACAAAGAAGCATTTGGTTCTATCATCTTTTCAATTTGTCCTTCAAATAGCAGTAGGATGCCGTTAAAAAGGCCCTTAGCCTACTCATCATCAGACTGAGCAAGCCCAACTTCTTCAGTCTCTATAAATCGATCATGTGTGCCAGGCTCCTACCTATCTCCTATAGTTTTTCCATATCCTTCATGAACAGGGGGAGCCAAAAATGTACATAGGATTCCAGGTGTGGCTTCACCACCTCCCAAGTCGAGTGGGATAATTATTTCCCTTGATCTGCTGCTCACCCTTCTCCTAATGTAGTGCAGTAAATTGTTTGCCTTATTTGCAATGAGAGCATACTATTGACTCTTAATTCGGTGCCCATCTCTACCTCCATGTTCTTTTCAGCAGGGTTGCAACTCAGCCAGCTGATTCCCAACCTGTACCAATTATGGGGTTATTCTGCCTCAGGTGCAGAACTTTGTAATTCTCCTTATTGAGCTTCATTAGGTTTCTGCTGATCCAGTTTCTAGACATCTCTCTGGACCAAAGTTCTGCCATGCAACATATCAGCCACCCTTCCTAGTGTCATCTGCAGAATGGCACTCTGTGTCATCATGGAATATTAATGAAGATACTGAACAATATTGAGTCCCAAAGCAATGCTTGGTGTACTTTGTTGCCTGCCAGGCACCAGCCCCATATTGAGTCATTGATCACTGCCCTCTAAGCCCAGAGGTGCAGTCAGTTTTCAGCCTACCTAATGCTCCATTCATTCAGCCCATACTTCCTTGGGTTATAAATGAAAATTCTGTGGGAGACGCTGTCAAGGCTGTCAAGGCACTTTGTATCCACTGCTTTCTGTTCATCCATGTAGCCAGTCATTTTGTCAAAAACATAATTAGGCTGGTCAAGCATGATTTGTGCTTGCTAAATCTATGCTGACTGTTCCTGATTGCATCCTTATTCTCCATATGTTGGGAGATTGATTCTGAGAGAATGTGGTCCGTGAGTTTTCTGGGTATGGAGATGACCCTGACAAACATGGTTTTCTGAGTTCCTCCTCGCCCTTCTTAAAGGTGAGTGTAATGTTAGAATCATAGAATCATGGAATGGTTTGGGTTGGAAGGGACCTTTTAAGGTCATCTAGTCTACCCTCCCTGCAATGAGCAGGCACATCTTCAACCATATCAGGTCGCTCAGAGCCCTGTCCAACTTGACCTTGAATGTATCCAGGGATGGGGCATCTACAACCTCTCTTGGAAACCTGTGCCGGCATTTCACCACCCTCATTGTAAAAAATTTCTTCCTTATATCTAGTCTGAATCTACTCCCCTTTAGCTTAAAGCCATTACCCCTTGTTATATTACTACAAGCCCTACTAAAAAGTCTGTCCCCGTCTTTCTTATAAGCCTCCTTTAAGTACTGAAAGGCCACAGTAAGATCTCCCTGGACCTTCTCTTCTCCAGACTAAACAACCGCAACTCTCTCTCTCTCAGCCTGTCCTCACAGGAGAGGTGTTCCAAAACTCTGATCATTTTTGTGGCCCTCCTCTGGACCCACTCCAACAGGTCCATATCTTTCTCGTACTGGGGACGCCAGAGCTGGATGCAGTTCTCCAGATGGGGTCTTACCAGAGCAGAGCAGAGGGATAGAATCACCCACCTCGACCTAGTGGCCATACTTCTTTTTATGCAGCCTAGAATACAGTTGGCTTTCTGGGCTGCGAGTGCACATTGCCAGCCCATGTCGAGCCCATCCACAAGTACCCCCATGTCCTTCTCCACAGACTGCTGCTCTCAATCTCTTCATCCCCCAGCCAGAGCTTGCCCCAACCCAGTTGTAGGACCTTGCACTTGGCCTTGTTGAACTTCACAAGGTTCAAATGGGCCCAGTTCTTGAGCTTGTCCAAGTCCCTCTGAATGGCATTCTGTCACTCAGGTGTGTGAACTGTAACACTCAACTTGCTGTCATCTGTAAATTTTTTGAGGGTGCACTCAATAACACTATGTCATTGATCATAGAATCTTACAATCATAGAATCATAGATGGAATAGTTTTGGTTGGAAAAGGCCCTTAAGATCAAGTCCAACCATTAGCTTAGCACTGCCAAGTCAAACCACTAAACCATGTCCCTAAGTAGCACATCTACACATCTTTTAAATACCTCCAGCGATGGGGACTCCACCACTTCCCTGGGCAGACTGTTCCAATGATTGACAAACCTTTTGCTGAAGAAGTTTTTCCTAATATCCAATCTTAACCTCCCCTGGCACAACTTGAGGCTATTTCCTCTTGTCTTACCGCTTGTTACTTGGGAGAAGAGACCCACCCACACCCACCTGGCTACAACCTCCTTTCAGGGAGTTGTAGAGAGCAATCAGCCTCCTTTTCTCCAGGCTAAACAACCCCAGTTCCCTCAGCTGCTCCTCATAAGACCTGCTCTCTAGACCCTTCACCATCTTCATTGCCCTTCTCTGTACACGCTCCAGCACCTCAATGTCTTTCCTGGAGTGAGAGGCCCGAAACTGAACACAGCACTCAAAGTGCAGCCTCACCAGTGTCAAGTACAGAGGGACGATCACTTCCCTGGTCCTGCTGGCCATGCTGTTTACAATACAAGCCGGGTTGCTGTTGGCCGCCTTGTCCATCTGGGAACACTGCTGGCTCATATTCAGCCAGCTGTTGACCAACACCCCCAGGTCCTTTTCCGCCAGGCAGCTTTCCAGCCGCTCTTCCCCAAGCCTGTAGCATTGCATGGGGTTGTTGTGAACCAAGTGCAGGACTCAGCACTTAGTTTTGTTGAACCTCATACCGTTGGCCTCTGCCCATTGATCCAGCCTGTCCAGATCCCTCTGTAGAGCCTTCCTGCCCTCAAGCAGATCAACACTCCTGCCCAGCTTGGTATTGTCTGCAACAGGCTGAGTACCTCAGCCTTCTCCTTGTCCGTTGTTATGAGTTTGCCAGTTGTGTTCATCAGGGGGTTACACTTTCTTTGACCTTCCTTTTCTGGCTGACTTACCTATTGAAGCCTTTCTTATTATTCTTTGCATTCCTTTCCAAGTTCAGTTCCATCTGCACCTTGGCCTTCCTGTCCCTACCCCTGCACAACCAGGCAAGGTCCCTATACTCTTCCCATGATACCTCTCCCTGCTTCCACTGCCTTCTTGCCCTTAAGTTTGACCAGCATGTCTTTACTCAGTGAAGCTGGTCTCTTGCCTTCCTTTCCTGATTTCTTATACCTGGGGATCGAGAGCTCTTGTGCTCTATGGAAAGTGTCATTAAAGATCTGCCAGCTTTATACCTTATTTCCAGTCATCAAAGACCTCTCCAAAGGCACATTTTTTTAATATATAATGGACATCAGCCTTGTGATCACATCAATGTCTTTCCACACCATCAGCCCCATATATTTGATTAATCTATCAAAAAGTAAAAGTTAATGCATTTGAACTCATCTGAATAAAGGCCACAGATACCAAGGTATTAGAAAACGTGGAGCGTATATGCCTAAATCGCATTGTGGATCTTGGTCTTAGCAATGTATTAGAAAATATTTGGCGAGAAGTTGGAAATGACCCTAGTTACAAACCACAGAACAGGAAGAATACCTGTGTGCGAGTCCAATGTAAGATAGTAAGATGATGCAACTATGCAAAAGCAAATGTCATCCCTAAGTACAGCAAGCAAGACATTTCCAGTAGAGAAAGGACACCTTCCCTTAAATGCTTTTCTATAAAGTGCAGATGACAGTTCTTCAGAACACAGTGGGAATTCTGATCTGCTATATTAAAGAGACATTCATTTAAACTGGAAGACATACATATGGAAGAGCAACTAGGACAACAGTAATGGATAGCTGATCATAAGATAAAAGCATGCAGGTTTTTCTCATTTAGAAAAAGCCGAATGATAAGCTTACTGCTGTTTCTGAAAATATCTAGGAAAGAATAAGGTAATGTAAGAAAAAACAATTGTAGACAAAATTAAAAATTAAAGAGAAATAAAGACACGATAGCTAAATCAAGGCTGAAATGTCATTGTTAAAACTGGAACAAGCACAAGATCGTAAGGATCATCTCATTGGGAGTCATCTCAAGACTTCCTCTAGCCCAGGCTCAGTCTCCAACAGTGGCTATCAGTAGACGCCCAGGAAGGTGCGGAAGAACAGGATAAGCACACACAATATTTCACCTGCATACACTTCCAGACCCAACTCTGTGACTCACAGAATCACAGAACAGTAGGTGTTGGTAGGGACCTCTGGAGATCATCAAGTCCATCTAGTTATCCTCATTTCATGCATCTTGATGAAATGGGGAAGAGGACAACGAAATCATAAGTGGTATATGGAGCATGATTTTGTTCAGCTCTGTAGAGGTGATTTTGTTCATTGTGTCTTTCAATATTAAAGAGGCATGAAATGAGGCTAACAGAAGCCAAGATCAAAACCAACAAAAGAAGATGATACTTCATGTTGAGAGGCTGTGGACCTGGGAAACTTCTTGCCATGCAATGCTGTGGATGCTCAGAATTTACATCCGCCCAAAAGGTGCCTGGGTTAGTTCACAGAAGAGAAATCCTTTGCGGGTTCCTGAATAGAGGAAACCACCTCCAGCTCATGAAGTCATGTGAGTCACCAGTACAAGACAAGGAACTACTGGAGCAAATCCAGCCAAAGGATACAAGGATGAGTAGGGGACTGGAGCATCTCTCTTAGGAGAAAAGGCTGAGAGACCTGAGTCTGTTTAGTCTAGAGAAGACTGAGAGGGGATCGCATCAATGGTTACCAATATCTAAAGGGCAGGTGTCAAGAGGAAGGGGTCAGACTCTTCTCAGTGGTGCCTAGTGACAGGACAAGGGGCAACGGGCACAAAGTGGAACACAGGAAGTTCCACCTGAACATGAGGCAAAACTTCTGCCCTCTGCGGGTGACCAAGCACTGGGACAGGCTGCCCAGAGAGGTTGTGGAGTCTCCTTCTCTAGAGAGATTCAAAACCCACCTGGACACGATCCTGTGCAACCTCCTCTAGGTGAACCTGCTTTAGCAGGTGGGATGGACTAGATGATCTCCAGAGGTCCCTTCCAACCCCTGTCGATCTGTGATTCTGTGAAGGGTTTTGTCTCTATGAAATTAGTCTGGTGGTCCATATTTACTATTTGAATTGATTGTCACTGATGAAAGAACCTAAACATTTTCCTGATGAAGCAGACTGAGCTGTGGCCTTTATAGCACATGGTCTTAGCAATGGACTGTCACAGCCAGTAGTCAATGGCAGTTTCTCTACTAAGACATAAAAGAAGGCCCAGTAGTGATTATTGGCCTGGAGGCTGAGTGGCCCCCAACAGACACACCAATACTGCTGTGACTTGGCCTGTGTGAAGCAGAGAAAAACAGTCTGAGTGGCCAAGCTGAGCCAGGGAGCCAGCCACTGGTGGAGAAGCCTAGACAGTCACTCACCAGAGTCTTGGTTTGTCTCTTAGTATAGACTGGTGGGGCCCCAATCACTTGCAGTGCAGGCACTACAGATGAGTATCTTCCAGCCTGGATGTTAGAAGCCCTGATGTGAGTCAAGGTGTTGGCAGGTTACAGGTACTTGGACTCTGGGCACAGTGCTTAGGAAGGAACTGCGGTAGACAGCAGAGAATGGGCTGTGCCTCTGCAATCATGTCCCCACATGCCCCCAGTGTCACCCACAGCCTCCTTCCATCTCCTGCTCAGCCCTCTCCTTGCCCTGTCCCGTCCCACCACTGCCCTGCCTCTTGCTCCTGCCTACCCCTTCCCATTTCCCCGGGCTCCCAGAGCCCATTGCTTCCTCCTCATCCCTCTTTAACCCGGCTGCAGACCTTCCTCCCCCTCCGTGCCAGCCTTCTCCCCGACGCTGCTCCCTGGCCCCTTCCGTGCCCCG
>VXBL01003435.1:53248-119407 GCA_013400195.1 Aramus guarauna | reverse complement strand
GATGCATTGGAGCTTGACTGCATCCTCATGAGAGGATGGCCGCCACTGCTCAGAGCTGCTATCAAAGGGACATGAGGCTGTGTGGCTGGGCTGGGAGTAAGCAATAGGGTGCTGATCTTGAAGGGCCAGATGGGAGGTTGTAGGAGGACCAGGAGGAATGGAGATGACTGTAGGTAGTGGCAGACTAAGTAGAGGTTGAAAGTGAGTTGTCAGCCTAAGGTTAAACTGCGGGCAAGCCAGGGCTGTGTCTGGTTCTGAGGACAGATAATCTGAAACTCTTGAGAGAGAGATCTGTGTGAATGTAGAAGAGAAAAGCATATTCCAGGTCAGTGACTGGTGCTCAGCAAAGATTAAATGGGCTTCTGAATCCTTTCTCATCTGGACTGGAATCTCAAAAACATGAGTCATGGCCTCTCATGTGAGACTTTGGGTATGGCATCAGCAGCATCTGCAGCTTTGATGGAGCTTTTGCACAGCAAGCACTCTGACATCTGTTTGTGGCATGCACAGTGGGTGCCATCTTTCCAGCTTCTCTGCTGGGGCCGCTGTGGGTCTGCTTCCCCTTCCTCATGGCTGACATGAGATGCGAGGTGCCACTGGCAGGCAGACAAGGATGCATGCAGTGGTTCCTCTGTAATTCCGTATCTTTTTTTTTTTTTTTCTAAGTGTGACTTATGTACTAAGTGTAGGCTGGGGTCTCCTGGTGCCCTGGCCTATCAGCTCTAGGCTTGGAGATACTTATGTATATTGCAGCTCACTCCGTTTTAGCTGCCCTTCCTATCAACCTCCCTACTATGTCTCTGGACCCCAAATGCGTCTCTGGACAGATTCTCAGTTTTCTTCAGAGGCTTCTGCTGCCATTTTTTTACTAAGGAACTCAGTGCCCGATGGTGGGAGGGACGGAGAAGGAGCAGGGCAGCCTGTCTCACATTACACAGGCTGGGCCTGGACCAGTCAAGCCAGCCCCTAGCACTCAGCTATCTGCTAATTGGAAGCAGCTGTTCAGATTTGGTGACTCTGCATCCACTGAGGTCACTGCTGTCTTCCTCTGTGACCCAAGCTTGCAAACTTCATAGGAACAGAGTGCTGCTAGTACCATGGATGGCCTTCTGCCCATCCTGGATCGCTGCAATCTGGCAACCTGGCAGTTGCATCTCTTACCCAAAAAGTATCTAGGCTCTCAGACTACCCACTTGTATCCAGGGAGGATGGAAAAGAAGAATTTTACGCAGACTTTCATCACTGGTTCCCCACCCCAAGCACCCTCATTTCTGTTCCCTGGTTGCCTCAGTGCTCTCAGTTGCTCTTCACACTCCCCAGATTAGTTTTTCAAGTTTCTTTTCTCCTCGCCAACAGCACTCCCTTATGCTTCTCAAAAGCCACATCACTAATCAAACCAGGTGGGTTTATTTCCCCCATATCTGTGCCCTGAACTGTTCCAGGCAGGACCCAAGACCTTTCAGCCTCATCCTGTCCTCAGCCACTGAGGTTCCCCCGTCTCTACCTTTTTTTTCCTACTCTCCTTTTAATTTAGTTTTTGTCTAACCTCCTGCCAAGGCTTTAAACCCTCTGCTCTGTACCTTCCCATGACCTGAGCAGCTGGGTCACAGTTAGGATGGTGCTGTTTTGTCACAGAAGCAAACTTGGACCCCATTCCCCAGCACTGCGTGTTGTAGATGTGTGCAGTTAACCCCTCCAGCTGGGGAAATTGAACTAGCACCAACAGAGTGAGAGAGGTTGACCTGTCTAGGACCACTGACTTAGTGCAGATCCCCAGTAGCAGCCCACAGGGATAAAAGTAACTTCTTTTGACTTCTGCTGCTGAGAGATAATGAGGATTCATACTTGCTAGGTGCAAGAAGAGTGTGTGGATTTACTTGCCATAGACCTCAGACACTGGATGCCCACTGAAGTAAACAAACACTTCTTTGTGTGTAGAAAACACTTTTTAATCTTTTTCTTTCTGTCGCTAACCCAGAATTTCCACAGGGAAAACCAATCTAAACAGCTGACCCGATGTGGAAACAGGACTCAGGAATAATCATCCTACGTCCCCTGGAAAGGGTTAACACTGCTATAGGGTTCTTTAGATCAAGGGCTGACATACTTAGTCCCCAAACTAGGCAAAGTCAGCCACCTCCATCCCCCAAGACAGGGAGGTTCCTGCCGTCCTACGTCTGACATGAGTGGCTCCTGAGTGTGGTTATGGGACCAGCAGCAAATGCTTTCAAGAGAGTCCAAGTGTGAGCTCATGCTGCCGCCATCCCTGCAGACCACTAAGCCTCGTCTACCAGGGGCTGAAAGCAGCACTGGGGCTGGTGTTCTTCACAAGCTCCTTGACTGCTGAGTTTCTCTGGCGATTCACAGGGAGGGTGGGCAGAGCCCTGGGGGACTGACAGCCTTTGGGCACTGGGAGCATGTCCAGCGTGTCCAGTAGTGGTGTTGCTGCAGGGAGCTGCTCCTCCCTGCTAGTCCCTCCCCCACTGCTGCAGTGAATTGAAGCTACAGCAGGGGGAAATGGAGTGAAGGAGCCAGAATGAGCAAGGAGCAGTGAGAAGGAGACAAAGGAGGAGAGTGAGCAGTGGAGGGTGTGGGACCGGGAAGGAGCCAGAGCAGCTGGCAGTTCAGAGGGAGTTGCTGCGTTCCTACTCTACTGCCACCACCCTCCATGGTACCAGCTTGGGGCATCCACAGATCTCTGTGCCAGGCCAAACAATGGGCCCTGTCTGATTTTATCCTGGGCATTCCCAGTTGTGGGTACATCCTTTGCAATACAGCCATTCTGATTTATTGTTCACTGGATGTAAGCCCGCTCCAGTTCTGCTGCTCCCTCCCAGGGACACCAGATTTGCACTTTGTGGTTATTTTGGCACCTATATGCCTGTGGTCCTGAAAGGCATGTTACTGGGGGGACGGGGGGTCTCAGCACAGTCACTTGTTGAGGTCTCTCCCAATTTGAGACCAGCTTTTTTCAGGATGGAGAGGTGCTGGGCTGCTGTTTGTACAAAAATCTTTGTTGTCTTGCAGTCTCTCTCAGCCTCACAGGAAGCATTCAGCTGTTAAAGGCACAGGAACACTTTGCTCTAGGGCAGCTTGCTCCAGTGTTGCCAGGAGGGCGGGTGGTTGGGACGAATGCTTGACTATGTAGGAAATAGACAATGTGACAGGGTACTAGCTGCTAACCTCAGTGCACTGTCAGGTGTGACCTGCTTGGCTGACTTTAGGTGCTGTCCCAGGTCTTCATTCTGGGCACCTTCTGCTCTGACACATTTTCACCTTCACTCCTTGTGAGGGAGAGGTGATACAGAGCAAATGGGCAGCAGGTATGTGGCAGACCTTCCCTCTCCATGTTTTTTTTCCTGTCCTTCCTTTGCTGCTCCCTCTTAACCAGCATCCTCTGGTCTGCATTCCATGCAGGATTAAAGCGCACACTGCAAAGGAGATCGAGCCACCCTCTGCTCTGCAAGTCACTGGCAATGGAGCAGATGAAGGGGTCAGCCATGCTTCTGCTGGAGCTGCTAATTCTTGGGGGCCTGAGAGCAGGGAAGGGCTCTGCTGTCCTGGGCACCCTGGATCTACAAATAGATGAGGAGCAGCCAGCTGGCACCATCATTGGGGACATCAGTGCAGGCCTGCCCCCTGGAACTACTGCCTACATGTATTTCATCTCAGCACAGGAGGGCAGCGGTGTTACCACTGACTTGGGGATAGATGAGAACACAGGTATCATCAAAACAGCTCGTGTCCTGGACCGAGAGACTCGGGATCGCTACAGCTTCATTGCTGTTACCCCAGAGGGCATCACAGTAGAAGTGAACATCCAAGTGAATGACATCAATGACCATGCTCCAGCTTTTCCCAAACAACATAGCACCTTCCAGATCCCAGAACACACACCCATTGGCAGTAGATTTCCCTTGGATCCAGCCTTTGATGCTGACAGTGGCCTACTCAATACCCAAGGCTATGTGATTAAGGGAGAGAATGTAGGGCAGGCCTTCCGCCTGGAAACACGTCGAGGACCCAATGGGGTCCTATATTTGGACCTGGTGGTCAGCAACGTCTTGGATCGGGAGAACCGTTCATCATACTCGCTGCTGTTGGAAGCCTATGATGGTGGCTCTCCTCCCCGCAGTACCCAGATGACATTGGATGTGTCCATCCAGGACATCAACGACAATGCTCCTAGCTTCAACCAGAGCCGCTATCATACTCTCATCTCAGAGAATTTGAAACCTGGCAGCAGCATCCTGCAGGTCTTTGCCTCTGATGCAGATGAAGGTGACAATGGCGATGTGATTTATGAGATCAACCGGCGGCAGAGCGATCCTGACCAGTACTTCACCATTGACTCCCGGACTGGAGTCATCAAGCTCAACAAGGGTCTGGACTATGAAGTAAGGAAGGTGCATGAGCTGGTGGTGCAGGCAAGGGATAAGGCTGTCCATCCTGAGGTCACCACAGCCTTTGTCACTATTCATGTGCGTGACTACAATGACAACCAGCCCACCATGACTATCATCTTCCTGAGTGAAGATGGCTCCCCTCAGATCTCTGAGGGAGCCCAGCCCGGCCAGTATGTGGCACGCATCTCTGTTTCCGACCCAGACTATGGTGAGTACTCCAATGTCAATGTCACACTGGAAGGAGGGGATGGCAAGTTTGCCCTCACTACCAAGGACAACATCATCTACCTGATATGTGTGGACCAGCTTCTGGATCGGGAAGAAAGAGACTCCTATGATTTGCGGGTGACAGCTACTGACTCAGGAACACCCCCACTCCGGGCAGAATCAGCCTTTGTGCTGCAAGTGATGGATATCAATGACAACCCTCCACTTTTCGACCAGCAGGAGTACAAACAAAGCATCCCTGAGGTTGTGTACCCAGGCAGCTTTGTCCTGCAGGTGACAGCTCGTGACAAGGACCAGGGTCCCAACGGGGAGGTGCAGTACAGTATCGTGCATGGCCGTGACACCCACTCCAGCTGGTTTGCCATTGACCCCGCCACGGGTATCATCACCACCGCTGCCCCACTGGATTATGAGAAGGATCCTCAGCCTCAGCTGACTGTGCTGGCCACAGACAGAGGAACCCCTGCCCTCTCTTCTTCAGCTGTGGTGCATGTGGCCCTGCAGGATGTCAATGACAATGAACCAGTATTCAGGAGTAATTTCTACAATGTGTCCCTGAAGGAGAACACCCCTGTTGGGACCTGCTTCTTACAGGTAAGTACAACTGTCAGGAGCTGAGCTTGAGGAGGGCATGTCCAGGGCTGTGAGAGGGTTGGAATGGGACACCTGCCACTGAAGACTGTTTGGTGCGGTTCTCATGGCTTAACAGGCAGTGGTTGCAGCAGGAATGCTAGAACAGAGATCCCCGCGATCAGTGTGAGATGGAAATGGGGCAGAGCACTGTTACACCCTTTCTGCATGTGAGTACTGGGTGATATCACTGATACTGTGAGCACACCTCGAGGATGTCCTTTGTGCAAAGCATGGTGTTTACCTCAGTTAAGGTTGGGGCCAACTGTGCCAGGCTTTGCTTGTGCAAGTGTGGAGCTGCCTTGCAGGTCAGGCCACTGAAAATGATGCTCAGGAACATGGGTAAGACCTCTAGGAAGCTCCTTGTAGCCAAGCTGCTAACTTCTCTCTCCCCATGTGAGGTCGTTAGCCTAAGTTCATCAGTGTTTGTAAGGCTGGTTGTGAACATTAGCATTAATTATGCACAATTGGTATTGTTATATTACCTTGGAAACAGTATCTGTGGGATTTGAGCTGAGACACGTGCTGCATCAGCCTTCATGTAGTGAGAGGTCACAGGTGAGGCCTGGAGAGATGCTGCCCCTCTGATAGGTTCTGTGGACCCCAAGATGTGCCAGTGATGCCATTTGTATTTTATATATTTTGTGTTCCCTGCACTTGCTGTTTCGATCACAGCTCAGGCTCTGCAGTCCTGGTTGCTGGAGACAGGTGATACAGCCCATTTGAGCCAGGATGGGGAGACGTGGGGCTTGGGGATGACAGCAGGAAATGGTGTGGTAGTGCAGCAAGGCACTGCCAACCAAGGCAAAGTCCAGACAATCTGTCAGGACAAGCATCTGTGAAGTTTGGGGCACTTCTTTGCTGGAGTTGTAGGGCACTGGGACATCTGTTTGGGGCCATGAGGGGAGCAGTGCCCATGGGGCCAGGAGGAGGGTATGAGGAGAGCAGGAATTCTGGGGCCCATGAGACAAAGCAGGAGGAGGTCCTGCAACCTGGCCAGGGAAAAAGCCTTCCAAATGGGCCCGGAGGAGGACGTGGAGCTGGCAAGAAACACTGGTCTATGGGTGTGCTGTGGTGCACTGCTGGGGCATGGTGAGGTATGGGCACGTGGGCCATGTAGGGTGTGTGAATGCAGAGGACTGACAGTATGGGATGGGAGTGCTGGAGAGGGGCTTGTGGGGTGGGGGAGTGCAGGGTATGTGGAGTAGGAGTGGGGAGGAGAATGTGGGGAGAAGGAGGAATTGAGTGGGAGCAAGGGCGAGGTATAGAATAAAGAAGGACATGGGGCAGGGGTAGGTTTAGGATGGGGCAGATCTGGGGGGGTAGGAGATGGGTCACGGCGGGATTAGGGGGTAAGTCTGGGCAGAAGAAGTGGATGGGAGATGAGGAGGAAGATTTTGGAGGGAGAAGATTTGGGTTTGGTCTGTGCAGGGCAACACTCTACACTCTCCCAGGTGTGTGTGGATGGGGACAGGGACAGGACCAGGGCAGGGGACAGAGATGGGAAAGGGGTTAAGGGTGGGGGTGGGTTCAGGGACAGGGTGGGAGCGGAGGAGCCATGTGTCCCTGGGTGAGGATGGAGGCCCCAGGCACGTGCAGGGATGTCTCGGCTGCAGCAGCCCCCGAAGGGAGGGCCCCTCTCTCTCCTTCTCCGTGCCTTCCTGCTCAGTGCCGCTTGCCGTGTGGGAAGGCGTTCTGGAAATGCAATTGGAGATGGCGGCTGGGTTCGTCACTGTAAGTGCAGGGACAGGCAGGAGGGAGAGCAGGACCTGTGGAGGAGCTGGGGCAGTGCGGGGCCATGGGGATGCCACAGAGAAACTGGTCCAGCTGCCTGGCCATGGTGAGGCCAGTGTAGCGCAGGGGCCAGCCCAGCTCCACACTGCGCAGGGGAAGGTGCTGGCCCAGCGGCCGGCAGCAACTGAGGATTTGGCCAGATTTTGATGGTCTTGGCTCAGCCCTCATGTTTCGTTTGGAAACGGCGCGTCTGGGCTGAGCACAGGTAACTCCCGCGTGGCCTCGGCACAAAGCAAACAGCTCACACATCTGCTGCTGCTTCCTCTGAGCCGGGAAACGTGAGAGGATGGGAAAGGAGGCTGGCCAGGCTGCCGGCTCGGCACTGGGCCGCAGCAGGAGCGAGCCAGGTCGGGGAGCTGGGTAGAGCTGGGGCAGGGAGCCCAGATCTCAGAGCACAGCTGCCCGGTGTGCACCCTTCAGCCATGGCACCCCTATTGCCCCGAACGGGAGGGCTTCAGAAGTGCTGTCAGAGCACAAGTGCATCCTCGATGGCCAGCAGCCGGCACCATGTCTCATGGGGTTGCCCATATCAGGTGTGCTGCCCCACAGCCCCTGTGTGCAATTGCTCCCGCTTGACTCCATCTGTCTATGGTTTCTAGGAATCAGGGCTCATTCTGTCTCAGGAGGTTAAAGGGTCTCTGTCAAGGTCTGGATTTGGCCTACATCCACATAATGATCATGAGTGCGTAGGCCACAAGCAGGCCCTGCCACTGTGATGTGCAAGACACAGGACAACCTCCAAGGTCAGCACAGAACTGAGTGGGTTCGATTCTCCATCAGACTGCTATGTTTCTAAGCAAAAAACCCTGGGATGACCAGGTCTATTTTCAGACGGTGGGATATGCTCTCCATAGGCAGACAGAATGGTGGGGAAGTGGGGAGTCCATGTGAGTGACCAGAAGAGAGTTGAAGAACGGCTGCAGGTCTCCTGCTCCCTTGCACACCCCATCCTCTCTGCCAGGGCGGTCTTTGTGTTGGGTGTACGAACAGAGGCGAGCAGAGCTGGTTGCTGGCCTGAGCTCCTGAGAAAGAAAAAGGATCTCATAACATCTTCTTTATTTATTACTTGTGTTTATCATGGGCCAGGTCCCACAGTAGCAGACTTTGGATGAGCACTAAGCAAAGGAAATAGCAAAGTCACAGTTCAAGTCTGAGATGAGAGAGAGAAATGCCAGGGAATCAGTGAACACAACACCAGCAGAAAGCAGAGCAAGGGATCGTCACTGACTGGTTGTCTCTGTTTGTCTCTGTGGCCATGAGTTGATAATATAGAAGCTTTAGGGCTCATCGGACTACATTCAAATGCTATGGTTGCATGATGTGAAGCACTGTTCTGGTATAAATTCACCCTGCTGGCTTAAATTTGTTTTAAACATTTGACTTTGTACCAGCAAGCTGCATGCATGGTCAGATATTGTATGTATGGGCCTTTCTAACTTTTCATGCTAAATCAAGTATTGTCTGTCCTCTGGCAGCCAGCATAAAGCACAGAGAGCTGTTGTAAGCACAGATTGATTTGACAGAAATGTGAACGAGATCAGATGAGATGGTGGATCATTGATTCTTGCATAGATCCAATAGTAATGATTTTGGAACCAGGCTTTACATATTTCCTTTGCATTTGTACACACAATTGTTAGGGAACAAGAACATCAGAAATCAAAAGCTGACCAGTAACACACCTAACATAGTCTTATCTTGCCATTTTGAGGACAAGTGTGATGAGTTTTGAAGTTTGAATACTGATTTGTGATTCTGTGGGACTGGCTGTGCTGCATGCACAGCACCAGGACAACCTCTTGGGCTTTGCCCCAGATAGGAAGACCTGCATGAAGTGCTGTACACTAGACCAGGCCACATATACTATATTACTGTAAGACAGTCTTGAAGAATAATCCTAATGCATTGGTTATGCTACTGAAGGGGGCAGCTGTGAGAGGACACAGGGAGTAGCCATGCATGGGGACTGGAACAGCAAGAGCACTAATGCACTGACTTTGCTGCCAAAGAGAGTGGTGGGAGGTGGGGAGGACATTACTACATGCATTTGTTTTCTTGGGACAAGAAATTTAGCGTTAACCTATTTTCAGACCTTTGCACGACATAAACCAGGCCTCCCCCTCCTCAGAAACAAGAAGGCAAGCTTCCTGAGACAAGATGAGGAGACGTCTGTGAGATTGCTGGGGAGCAGTGTGAGGGGAGGGAGTGCATCATGCATATGGGAGAGCAGGCTGTACTGTGAGAGTCTGGGGGTACACAAGGAGTGGGGACATGGAGGAGATGCTGGTACATGGGGAGGTTGTGGGGGAGGTGAGTGCTGTTGTTACCGCCAGAAGAGCTGCATTTGTTCCAAATTCCTGTGAAAGTTATTTCCTTGCGCTGCCAGCAGCCTCCTCCTGGGCTTGGCACAGCAGCCAGCGCCATGATTAATTCAAGTAGCATTTCCCCTGGAGCTGCAGCAGCTTTTCCACTGCAGCCGAGAGGCCCCAGCCCCTCACACTGCTCTCCCCCCATCCTCTGCTCCTCCCCCAGCCCCTCACACAGCTCCCTCCTTCCTCTAGGCCCAGCCCCAACCCCCTCACAGCTGCCCCTTTTCCCTCACCTCTGCTTCAGCCCCAGGCCCCTTATAACTGGTCTTCCTCCCACAGTCCTTGCTGGCACCCTCCCTCCTCCATGTCCGCCCCCCACAGCCTCACACCTGTGTATGCTGCCCTCCAAAGTGCCAGTCCCTGCGGCCCCCCCTCCTGGAGGCCCAGCCTGGCCGCATGGTCCCCTCAGTCTGCTCCCTCTTGTTCTTTCCACACCCCTTGGTTGCTGCCAGTTGCTGTTGCCTGCTCCCCCCAGGTATCCTTGCTGTTTTGCCCTCAGGGCAGCTCTCACTGTCACTGCTGTCCCTCACCTGCATGGCCCTTGGGACACTCCAGCCTCTTCCTGCTCCCTATCCCTGCCTTGTTCTCCAGGGTCACCCTGCTTGGTGTATGCTGTCTTGTGCAGCCCTGAGCCCCAGTCTCACCTGCATGTCTTGCCCAGCCATGTCCCATCTTACTGTGTAGACCTGCTCTGAGAACACTCCCTGCTTGAGCTCTGCACAGCTGAAATCCAGCCCAGCACCCTGGTGTGGAGTCCTTCTTGACATCAGTGCTCCTGAGGAGGCCATGGCCAGATCCTGTCACTTCCCACCCTGCACTGTTGCTGCCCCACTTGAGCCCCCAACCTTGAGCACTCTTCTTTTGCAGAGGCCCAGCTTCCCTGCCCTGCTCAGCTCCTGAACTCCTGCATGCTCTGCTGGGGCTCCCAGTGCCTTGTAGCTCCCTGCTGCAGCTCCCGTTTCACCTCCCTTCTCCACCAGAGAGGACACCTGGGTGCCCATATGCGAGCCTTGCTCCTTGTCTTTCTGTGCCTTACTCTGCCCCTGCACTCATAGGCATCTGGACTCCCACAAGGGCAGTGTTCACCCCCAGGCTCCTGCAGCCTGTTGCCCAGCCTCACCCTCCACCTACCTCCCTGCCAATTGTCTGTGATTAAACTGCTTCCCCTCCTCCTCAAAACTGAGGGCTTTACCCCATCCAAGAGCAGTGCTGGAAGCCATAGGCTGCCCCTGTTCTCCATACCTTGCTGTGTGTGGCTGTGGCAGCCCTGCACCTGTCTATGCCTAGGCTGTGGGACCACCAGCCGGAGCCCTTGCCCGTGTCCTGTAGCTGCTGGCCTGCAGAAAGCCACCAGTGCAGGCAGTGCCTGCAGCTGTGCAGAGGGCTCCCCCCGGATGTGGTACTCCTGCAGCCTCAGGGTCTGACCCTCGCCTCGGCCACGTGTGCTGGACAATCTCTGGGGCCGAACCCTGACCCCGCTTACTCCCCCGAGGCCTGAGCATGCTGGAGGCTGAGACACAGCCCGGGAGCCAGAAACAGCTCCTGAAATAGCAGCCGTGGCCACTCCCTGGCTGCTTTTAACTGGTCAGCAGCTGTGCCAGGGCTGGGGAGGGCAGGAAGCCTGGCACACACTCAAGCAAAGGGAGCCGTGCGTGGGATCGTTGACCACACTGGCGCCAGCCTCCCCTCCTCTCCCACCAAGAGCCGTCACTCTGAGGGGCGGGAGCCCAGAGCCAGATGTTTGCCAAAGCCACAGCGTAACATGTGCGTAGCAGAGATCCAGCCAGGGCAGTGCTCCAGATGAGCTCCCTGCCTGCTGACTGTGCTCGCTGGAGATGGGGAGGACAGCCAGAGAATGGAGGCCCAAGCTGCTGAGAAGCACTTCATCCTCTCCAGCACTGTGGACTGTGTAGGGGGGTGTACGTAGGTCAGCAGTAGGGCTGGGAGGGCAAGGGATGGCTGTATTTGAGGGGCTCTGATGTTGCCCTCTAGATGGGTCAGTGGGAAGGAGACGCCTTGACTCCTACAGGTGATGCAGCTGAGGACCCCAGTGTGGGGCTGTGCTTCTCCACCCATCCTTGACTCTGGGGAGCATAAGAACTTTGTGGTGCCTTGGCTCACCTCCTCCCTCCTGTCTTGCTAGGGAACTAGGAGGAGGGTATGAAGTAACAAGGCCTCAGTCCTTTGTCAAGGCCTCGTCAAGGCCTTTGTTCTCCCAATTCTCCATGCAGTGCGGAGAAGCACACCTGCCCAGCACCTGCTCTCCTTCCCTCACAGCAGTCATAGCTCCCTAAGACTGGTGCTCCAGTTTCTTTCTGTCCTAACACTGAGCCATCTTAGAATCATAGAATCATAGAATCATAGAATGGTTTGGGTTGGAAAGGACCTCAGAGATCATCTAGTTGCAACCCCCCTGCCATGGGCAGGGACACCCTCCACTAGACCAGGCTGCTTAAAGCCCCATCCAACCTGGTCTTAAACACTTCCAGGGATGGAGCTTCCACAACATCTCTGGGCAACCTGTTCCAGTGCCTCACCACTCTAACAGTGAAGAATTTCTTTCTAACATCTAATCTAAATCTACCTTCCTTCAGTTTAAACCCATTACCCCTTGTCCTGTCACTACAGTCCTTGATAAACAGTTGCTTTCCATCTATCCTGTAGGCCCCCTTCAGGTACTGGAAGGCCGCAATTAGATCTCCCCAGAGTCTCCTCTTCTCCAGGCTGAACGATCCCAATTCTCTCAGCCTGTCTTCATAGGAGAGGTGCTTCAGCCCTCTGATCAGCTTTGTGGCCCTCCTCTGGACTGTCTCCAACATCTCGATGTCTTCCTTGTAGTGAGGCCCCAGAGCTGGATGCAGTACTCCAGGTGGGGTCTCACCAGAGTGGAGTAGAGGGGCAGAATCCCCTCCCTCGACCTGCTGCTCACACTTCTTTGGATACAGCCCAGGACACAGTTGGCTTTCTGGGCTGCAAACTCACACTGTCGGCTCATAGTGAGCCTTTCATCCACCAGTACCCCCAAGTCCTTTTCCTCAGGGCTGCTCTCGATCCATTTCCCACCCAGCCTATAGTGGTGCTTGGGATTGTGCCGACCCATGCACAGGACCTTGCACTTGGCCTTGTTGAACCTCACGAGGCTTGCACATGCCCACCTCTCAAGCCTGTCCAGGTCCCTCTGGACGGCATCCCTTCCCTGTGGCGTGTCAACCACACCACACAGCTTGGTGTCATCAGCAAACTTGCTGAGGGTGCACTCCATCCCCCTGTCCATGTCTCCGACAAAGATGTTGAACAGTGCTGGTCCCAGTACCAACCCCTGAGGAACACCACTCATCACCGTTCTTCACTCGGACATTGAGCTGTTGACCACTACTCTTTGAGTGCGACCATCGAGCCAGTTCCTTATCCACCGAGTGGTCCATCCATCGAATCCGTGTCTCTCCAATTTAGAGACCAGGATATCGTGCGGGACCATATCAAATGCCTTGCACAAGTCCAGGTAGATGATGTCCGCCGCTCTTCCCTTGTCAACCAGCACTGTAACTCCATCACAGAAGGCCACCAAATTTGTCAGGCACGATTTGCCTTTGGTGAAGCCATGTTGGCTGTCTCCAACCACCTCCTTATTTTCCATCTTGCTGTTCTTTGTCGTCCACTTCTGCTCTACTTTGGACGCATCACTCCCATGAAGTATTCTTCTGCCCAGCTGCAGTAGCTGCAGGGTACACAAGCAAAGTCTTCTCATCAAACCTGCAGGGAAGAAGAGGCAGGTAGCAGATGCTCCTGCACAATGCTGTCAGGGCTGTGGTGCAGGGCTGGTGGAGCAGATCAGTGCTCTCAGAAGGGTTGGAGCTGAATGGTGAACTGGGAGGTTCAGGAGGGCCTTTGGCTGGAAATCACAGAACAGTTGAGTTTGGAAGAGACCTCTTGAGATAATCTAGTAAAACTTCCCCTGCTCAAGCAGGGCCATCCAGAGTTGGTTGCCCAGGACCATGTCCAGATGGCTTTTCAATACCTCCAAATATGGAGACTCCACCACCTTCCTGGGCAACCTGTGCCAAAGCTTGGTCACCCTCACAGCAAAAAAGTTCTTCCTTTTCAGGAAGGAACCTCCTGTGTTTCAGTTTGTGCCCATTGCCTCTGGTCCTGGCACTGGGCACCACTGGCAAGAGCCTGGCTCTGTCCTCCTTGTGTCCACTTTCATGTATGGATGATACCTTCTCTGAGCCTTCTCCAGACTGAACAGTCCCAGTTCTCTCAGCCTTTCCTCATAGGACAGATGCTCCAGTCCCTTCACCATCTTCATGGCCCTTCACTGGACTCTCTCCAGTATGTCTATCTCTCTCCTGTACTGGGGAGCCCAGCACTAGACCCAGCAGTCCAGCTGTGGCCTCACTGGTGCTGAGCAGAGAGGCAGGATCACCTCCCTCGACCTCTTGGCAATGCTCCTCCTGATGCAGCCCATTTGCCTTCTTTGCAGCAAGGGCACATTGTTCTCTTCAACTTGGTGTCCACCAGGAGCCCCAGGTCCTTTTCTGCAAGGCTGCTTTCCAGCTGGGTGGCCTCTAGCATATATTCTTGTGCGAGGTTGTTGCTCCCCAGGTGCAGGACTTTGCACTTCTCCTTGTTGAACTTGATGGAAGTTCCTGTTAGCTCAATTCTCCAGCCTGTCAAGGTCCCTCTGGATGACAGTACAACTCTCTGAAGTATCATCCACTCCTTCCAATTTGGTGTGGTCAGCAAACATGCTGAGGGTACACTCTGCCTCATCATCCAGATCATTAATGAAGATGTTAAACAGGACTGGACTTAGTATTGACCTCTGGGGTACACCGCAGATTACTGTCTACCAGGTAGACTTTGTGCCACTGATCACTACTCTCTGGTCTGAGCTATACAGCCAGTTTTCAGTCCTCCTCACTGTCTGCTCATCCAGCCCATTCATCAACAGCTTGTCTATGAGGATTTTGTGGGACACGGTGTCAAAGGCCTAACTGAAGTCCAGGTAGACAATGTCCACTGCTTTTCCTTCATCTACCAGGCCAGTCATTTATCAAGTTGGTCAAGCATGCCTTCCTCTTGGGTGAAGCCACGCTGACTACTTCTGATGGTTTTCTTGTCTTTCATGTGCATGGAAATGGTTTCCAGGATTAGCTGCTCCATCACCTTACCAGGGATGAAGGTGAGGCTGACTGGTCTGTAGTTACCTGGGTCCTCCTGCTTAACCTTCTTGAAGACAGGAGTGACATTTACTTTCCTGCAGTCTTCAGACACTTCTCCCAAACACTATGATTGAGTAAAGATTCCTGAGAGTGGCCTCACAAT
This sequence comes from Aramus guarauna, assembly GCA_013400195.1. NCBI lineage: Eukaryota > Metazoa > Chordata > Aves > Gruiformes > Aramidae > Aramus > Aramus guarauna. The sequence goes on along the minus strand of VXBL01003435.1, from coordinate 104,652 downwards.
GACATCTGCCAGCTCCCTTAGCATTCATGGGTGCATCCCATCAGGACCCATACGTCCAGTTTACTTAAGAATTCACTGACTTGATCCTCTTCAACCAAGGGTATATCTTCCTGCTCCAGCCTTCACACCAGTCTCTGGGACTTGGGATTCCTGAAGGTTGGTCTTACTATTAAAGACAAAGCCAAAGAACACATTAAGTACTCCGGTACATGTCCTGTGTCACCAGGGCCCCTCTCTCCAGGCCTACATTTAGCTCCAGGCCTACATTTTCCCTAGCCTGCCTTTTGTTACCTATGCACTTACAGAAGTCCTTCTTCTTGACTTTAACATCCCTTGCCAGATTCAAATCCAATTGGGAATTGAATGCAAACAGCTACGTTTTCATGTAATCACAATGATCAGTTAGTGATTTCAGCAGAAGATGCCCCAGATGTATTCCCTGAGCCCCTCTGTGGGGCCTCTTCTATACCTATCCAAGAAAAGTCTTCAAAACACAGCATCAGGTTCATCCCCTGGGTTCCTTAACACATTCTTGGCTCACAATGGGCACATGCCATTTCATTTGCAGTCATTATGTGAAAGGAATAATATATTTTGAGGGTCACTTTCAGCCAGTTTCTTTTCCTGACTTGACATCAGCAACCTGATCTAGTTGAAGATGTCCCTCCTCATTGCAGAACAGTCAGACTACATGACCTTTAAAGGTCCTCTCCAACCCAAATTATTCTAGGATTTTTAATGCAAAACCAACAGTAGCATTTCCCAGTCTTATGCTACCACTACACTGTGCAGTTCCTTTTGCATTTACTGTCCTATTTCTTTTCCCCCTGCCTCTTACCCTTTAGGCCTTTCCCAGTTCTCCTCCCTGGCACACAGGTGGTGATTGTGCCAAACTGTAGCTATTTTATTTTAACATTTTGCATTTTTGTGTGTTTTTCAGTTAGCACGCTTCTCCTGCTGGCATGTCTTTTACATACTAGCATTCACGTGACTGTCATGATATTCCTAAGTGTGAGTTTACAGCATCCGGCTAATCACATCTCTAAATATTCACTGTTTGTCATGCACATAGACTCGAGAACATCCTCAGCCTTTTTATAGTGGTCACAAACAACTTCTGTAGACATGGAGAGGCTGCCCAATGTACAAAACATCACTGCCCACTCAGCAGCTGTCAGCATTTGAGTGCCTTTGTCCCCTCTCTTCCATCCTGCTCTGGGGCATGGCTGCAGCACTGATTAACAGCTGCCTATACTAAACATATTGTCTCAAAATCTGCAGTGAAATGCAGCTTTTCCCCTAAGGATGCTGTTGGTTTCTGGTCCTGGGCTCAGTCTCTAGCCCCTGATCTCCAGCTGGATCTCCAGGTTGTCTGCTTCCTTCAGCATCACCAGGATGCTGGGCTCCAGTTCAGGCTGTCCCCTCATATGGAAATGGCATATCCTCCCCGGCTTCTCCCTGCCTCTCCCTCCCCTTCTTCACTTGTTGAGTAAGCAAGATCTTAATTCCTCTCCATCAGATTTTTCTTTGCAGTCCAGTTCTTGGTCTGTGCTGCTGCACACTGTGTCACTGTTCTCTCTCATATTCTCTTCTTATTTATTTCCCTTGTCTGATGTAAGGAGGAAACAACAAAATCCAAGCATACAACCTATTTCCAAATAACCTTAAAATTGCCAGCCTGTCTTGTTAGGACTCAAGTATGAACTAGGACTGAAACATTAACTAATGAACAGCACAGCATCCTGCTGACCACTGCTGTCTTTTGCTTCAGTATAAAATTGTTCCAAGCCGAATACAGTGGGTGTCTCATGACCCTTGGGAAGGGGGTTGGTTCATGTTTCTTTCTCCCTTCCCCAGTGAGTATTTTCTCTCTTTGGCTACATATCACCTGGGAACTCTCAGCCTGTGCCAGCATGAGGAGGCTTTGCCCTACTTAGGCCCCAGGAGTGGAAAGAGTTGTATGAAAGATGGACCCTGGACATGCTGGAACTGTGAAAACACACAAGACAGAAGTTCAGGAGGTGCTAGAGATGGGTCCAGGGTTAGAGCAGGGGGTCAGTGAAGCCAAGGCAGTGCTGCAGGAGAGAAACAGCCTGCAGGTGAGGTTAAGGGAATAGAGATTGAACACATGAACATGTGTACATTCTGCTGTGTGACACTGGTGAGTGGAGGCTTTGTAGGTTGTGATGTGTTGTATCTCGGCTGTTTGCAGTGTCTGGGAGTGTCACTGCATGTTTATGTATCTGGGAGATGTAGATTATGTTGGAAAGACCTCCTGGGAATCTGTTCCTGTTGTTCTGCACTGGACCTCAGGATGCTGTGACCTCTGCTGTGGGTTATGAACAGAAGTGGGGGCAACTGCAGAGCCACATGGTGGTATATGCACATGGAGGGATGCTAGGGTGCTGTGTGCCTTTGGCTTGGTGCAAGGCTCCTGCCCTCTTGTAGGGATACGGATATCTGAGGAAAACCCAACTAATCCTGTAGGCCTCTGCCTATAAGATTAACAGGCATTTAGGGACTGTTTTGCTGGAGCCCTCTCAAATGCCTTGCATTTGCCCAGCCCTCTGGGCATGGGAAGGGAGTGCATGGGTTCAAAGGAAGAATTATGAACTAGCTTGTGTGTGACTGGGAAAAGAGGAGGGGGAGCATCTATTGCTGGAACTGGCTGGATTTGCTACAGCAAATCTGGGGCTGCTTCTGAGTGTGCAGCAGCTGTGAGTCAGGGCGGTATGGCACAGGGCTACCCTGAGTGCTGGACAAGGAGCCAAAGAGCAGCACTAGGACAGCAGAGCAAAGTTCTGTATAGCAGAGTAAGCTGCTTTGCTAGTGTAAAATAGTACAACAGCTGGATCACTAAGTCACAGAGTAATTCAGATTGGAGAGACTTTGGGAGCTCTCTGGTCCACCCTCTACTCAAAGCGTGGGCAGCTGTGGGGTCAGACCAGGCTGCTCACAGCCTCATCCAGTAGCATGTTGAAAACCTCCAAGGATGGAGGCTGCACAACCTCTCTTGGCAACCTACTCCAATACTAGACAGTCCTCATGGGGAAAAAGCTTTCCCCAGTATCCAGCCTGAAGTTCTCATTTCAACTGATGCCTGCAGTCTCTTGTTCTCCTGTTGTGCACCACTGTGAAGACCCTGGCTTCATTTCCTTGATAAGCTGCTTTCAACTTCCTGGCTGTGTCTCTGTTCACACAGGCCAGGGTGCTGCTGGGCTCTCCTTGCTGCCAGATGCACTGTGGCTCATGTCCTGCTCGCTGCCCACCCAGACCCCCAGGACATTTTCCCCAGAGCTACTTCCCCAGCCTGGCAGTCCTGGCCTGTGCTGTTGCAAAGGTGCTTGCTTCCCAGAGCAAGCATTGTACTTGCTGAGTTTCATGCGATTCCTGTTGACCCATACATCCCAAGGCCCTCGGGGTGCGACTGCCCTCGAGTGTGTCAGCTGCTTCCCTCTCCCCAGGTTGGTGTCATTTGTAATCTTGACAAATGTGCAGTCTGTGCCTGCACTGGGTCCTTGCTGAAGATGTCAAGCAGGAGAGGTCCTCAGGATAGTTCCTGTGGTGCTCCACTTGTCACCTGCCTCCAGGCAGAGCACAGCTCATAAACCGCCACCCTCTGAGCCCAACCCAAACTGGTTTTTACCTACCCAGTTGTCCTGCCCTCCAGACCATAACATCCTGTCTTGGATATAAGAATCGTGGGAGAAGGTGTCAAAATCCTTCTTAAAGTCAAGGCAATTGTCATCCACAGCTGTCATCCCTTCAACCACAGATCCCATCATTGCATCGCAGAAAGCAAACAGGACAGTCAATCTATGCTGGCTCTTCCCCTCCCAGGCTCCTCCGTGTGGTGAAAAACATGTTCCAAGAGGACTCACTCCATGATCCTCACAGGGACCAATATGTGGCTGACAAGAGTGTAGATCCTCAGATCAATTTTGAAGGTGAGGTGCAATATTTGCTTTCCTCCAGTGGTAAAGGATCCCTCCTGATGTCCACCACATTTGAAAGAGCAGCCCTGCAAGTCCATTTCTGTCAGCATCCATTGATGCAGCCAGTTGGGTCCCATGGATTTGTATGGATCAAGCTCACTGAAGAAATCCTGACTCAGTCTGGTCACTCTCTGAACATTTTCAAAAAGCATGGAGACCTGGGAGACCTTGTTGGTGAAGACTGAGATAAAGGAGTCATTAAGTGTCTCAGTCTTATCTGTGTCTGCTGTCACTAAATCACCCACCACATTCAGAAATGGGCCCTTATTCAGCCTTTTATTACCAACGTAGTGGTAGAGGCTCTTCTTAGCATCCTCTGTTTTCCTTGCAAATCTGAAGCCCACTTGAACTTTCCTGACACTATCCCTACATGCCTGGGCAACATCTATAAATTCTTCCTTTGTATCTTGCCTCTGTATCCACCTCCCATATGCTGCCTTTTTGCATTGCAGCTTAGTCCTAAGGTCCCTGCTTAGCCAAGGCCATCTGCTGGGACGTCTCCTTGTTTTCCTTAGTACTGGGATGAACTGTTCTTGTGCCTGGAGTATGCTGTTCTGAAGGCCTGCCAGCTTTCCTCAGCTACTTTGGCCTTCAGAGCTGTCTCCCATGGGATCCCTCCCATCTACCAGTTCCCTGTATAAGCTGAAGTCTTGCTTGAAGTCCAGGGTCTGTACTCTGCTACTCTCCCTCCTTATTCGCTTTAGGATCCTGAACTCTATTACTTCATGGTCATTACAGACAAGGCTTCTGCTGATTACCACATCCTCAGTTCTCCCTTGCTAGTGAACAGTAGATCCAGCTGTGTCATCCCTGGTTGGCTTGGGAAATGGAAGTTCTTTGTGAGACCAAGGGTCTATGACCCAGAGGCTTCCCTCAGGTACTGCTGCCTCCTTGGCACACTGTCCCAAGCTTCAACTCATAGATTTCCTGGCCCAGCATTGTTGTCCTTGTATTTAAAGCCTTTAGTGGATTTTGCTCTGTGAATGCAGGTAGTTGCTTTCTGAATCTATACAATTAGGTATCACTGTGCCCTGAAGCAAGGAATTCCACATTTTTGCATTTTTGTTGAACCTTGCACTGCTGGAGAGCAACCAGCTCCAGCTGGCCCTGAATCAGGGCATTGCCAGCACCCCTTTCCAGGCTGAGACCATGCTGTGCTGCCTTGCTTGCTGCCCTGCAAGGGTGAAGGCAGACATGAAGAGAGATCAAGTGCCCCAAGCCCAGGCCGTGCTCTCCAGCCCATGGTCAGGTGCTGGCTCTGCACAGCCACAGCAGAACTGTGGGTCACCAGGATGGCCAGGGAAAATCCTGGATAGGGGCGGTGGAGGAAGCTGGCAATACAGGGAGGTGATGGAGGTGTCACTGGGGGTGACAAGAGAAAGATGCCGGTCCTAGTGCCCATGAGAGCATCTGTATGTGGCCTGGGACATGATGGAGCTGTGTATGGCACAAGAGGCAGGTAGGGATGGGGTGTGTGAACATAGCAGAGGTGTAGTAGACTGTTGCAGACCAGTCCTGGCTATGGCTAGCATGGTGTACAGTGCTGGGGGACACCAGAGCTGCCCTGGTCCGAGTGGGCTCTACATGAGGCTGTGTGAAGGCTGGCCTATTCCAGGAGCATGCTGTAGACAGAATGAGAGGACAAGGCATGGAGGGAGAGTAATGCTCCATGTGTTGTGTGCAGCTGCAGCAGGTTCCAGAGAAATACCGTGCTCGCAGCCAAGCACATCTTAACAAGGCCAAAAGACAGGCGGGAGCACTGGCCCTGTGCTGCTCAGAAACCCTGGCCTCAACTCGAGTGGGATGCTCTGCAGGACCCTGAGTCTCAGCCTCCCTCTCTCTTCAAGACCAAGTTGCTGATTGCTGTCAGAAACACATCCCATATGCAATAGCAGGATGCGTTCATGCAGCCATTATCTCCTGATGGCAAAGGATTTCCCTTTGGAGAATAGAGTCCTACAGGTAAGCTACAGGCCAGAAAACACTGTGACCGTGCAGCTGGTTTATCCAGGAAGGGGATGGGTTTCCTGGTCCACCCACCAATACCAATACAGAGAGGGTTTCTGAGAACATTCACCCCTTAGTCTTACAAGGGCAGAATCAGACTCGGGTACCAGCAGTGATTAGAAGTAGGTCATCAACAGAGAACATAACGAACCATAGAAACAATTAACCATGGCTTCCTTCTCACTGCTGATCTGTCTGGGTCTGTGAATGGGAACATCTAGACTCTTTATGTCAGAACTCCACGGTCACCACATTCTCAGTCTCATGGACTACCCTCTAGAGCTAGCCCAACTTAAATGCCTCTATGCAAATGCACGTAGCATGGGGAACAAACAAGAGGAGTTAGAGACGTGCATGCCTGCGGGGCTGTGATGTCATTGGCATCACAGAGACGTGATGGGATGGCTCCTATGACTGGAGTGTTGGAATGGAAGGATACAGGCTCTTTAGGAAGGACAGGCAGGGTAGACAAGGAGGGGGTGTGGCTCTCTATGTCAATGACCAGCTGGAGTGCATGGAGCTCCGCTTTGGGAATGGATGAGGAGCCCACCGAGAGCTTATGGGTCAGGATTAAAGGGAGGGCAGAGACAGGGGACACTATAGTGGGGGTCTGCTACAGGCCACCTGACCAGGAAGACTGAGCAGATGAGGCCCTCTATAGACAGACAGGAGCAGCCTCACATTCACAAGCCCTGGTCCTCATGGAGGACTTCAGCCACCCTGATATCTGTTGGAGGGACAACACAGCAGGGTGTAAGCAATCCAGGAAGTTCCTGGAATGCACTGATGAAAACTTCCGCCTCCAAGTGATAGAGGAGGCAACGAGGAAAGGAGCCATGCTGGACCTTGTTCCTACTAACAAAGAGGGGCTGGTGGGGAAGATGAAGCTCAAGGGCAGCCTTGGCTTCAGTCACCATGAAATGGTGGAGTTCAAGATCCTTAGGGCAGTGAGGAGGGCACACAGCAAGCTTGCTACCCTGACCTTCAGGAGAGCAGACTTTGACCTCCTTGGGGACCTGCTTGGTAGAGTACCATGGGATAAAGCCCTGGAGGGAAGAGGGCCCCAAGAAAGCTGGCTAGTATTGAAGGAGCACCTCCTCCAAGCTCAGGAGCGATGCATCCCAACAAAGAGGAAGGCAGGCAAAAATGCCCAGAGGCCTGCATGGATGAACAAGGAGCTCCTGGACAAACTCAAATGCAAAAAGGAAGCCTACAGAGGGTAGAAGCATGGGCAGGTAGCCTGGGAGGAATACAGAGAAACAGCCAGGGATCAGGTTAGGACAGCTAAAGCCTTGACAGAATTACATCTGGCCAAGGATGTCAAGGGCAACAAGAAAAGCTTCTACAGGTACGTCAGTGATAAAAGGAAGACTAGGGAAAATGTGGGCCCCCTCCAGAATGATATGGGACATCTGGTTACCCAGGATACCAAGAAAACCAAGGTACTCAGCGAGTTTTTTGCCTCAGTTTTCACCGGCAAGTGCTCTAGCCGCACCGCCCAAGCCTCAGAAGGCAAAGGCAAGGACTGGGAGAATGAAGAACCACCTACTGTAGGAGAAGATCAGGTTTGAGACTCCAAGGAACCTGAAGGTGCAAAAGTCCATGGGACCTGATGAGATGCATCTGCAGGTCCTGAGGGAACTGACAGATGAAGTGGCTAAGCCACTCTCCATCACACTTGAGAAGTTGTGGCAGTCCAGTGACGTTCCCACTGACTGGAAAAGGGGAAACATAACCCCCATTTTTAAGAAGGGAAAAAAGGAAGACTTGGGGACCTACAGGCCGGTCAGTCTCACCTCTGTGCCTGGCAAGATCATGGAGCGGATCCTCCTGGAAACTATGCTAAAGCACATGGAAAATAAGCAGGTGACGGGTGACAGCCAGCATGGCTTCACTAAGGACGAATTGTGCCTGACAAATTTGGTGGCCTTCTGTGAAGGTGTTACAGCATTGGGGATAAGGGAAGAGCAACTGACGTCACCTACCTAGACTTGTGCAAAGCATATGACACTGTCCTGCATGACATCCTTGTCTCTAGAGAGACATGGATTTGACAGATGAACCACTGAATGGATAAGGAATTGGCTGGATGGTTGCACTCAGAGAGTTGTGGTCAGTGGTTCAATGTGCAAGTGGAGACCAGTGACGAGAGGTGTTCCTCAGGGGTCAATATTGGGACCGGCACTGTTAACATCTTTGTCAGCAACATGGACAGTGGGATTGAGTGCACCCTCAGCAAGTTTTCCAACAACACCAACCTGTGTGGTACGGTTGACACTCGGAAGGGATGCCATCCACCTGGATAGGCTTGAGAGGTGGTCCCATGAGAACCACATGAAGTTCAACAAGGCCAAGTGCAAGGTCCTGCACATGGGTTGAGGCAATCCCAGGCACAAGTATAGGCTGGGCAGAGAATGGATTGAGAGTGGCCCTGTGGAGAAGGACTTGGGGGTGTTGGTGGACAAGAAGCTCAACATGAGCTGGCAATGTGTGCTCGCAGCCCAGAAAGCCAACTGTATCCTGGGCTGCATCAAAGGCAGTGTGACCAGCAGGTCGAGGGATGTGATTCTCCCTTTCTACTCTGCTCTCGTGAGACACCCCCCCCAGAATACTGTGTCCAGCTCTGGGGTCCACAGTAGGACCTTATTGCAGCCTTCCAGTACCTGAAGGGGCCTACAAGAAAGCTGGAGAGGGACTGTTGACGAGGAGTGACAGGACAAGGGGGAATGGCCTGAAGCTGCAGGAGGGGAGATGGAGATGAGATGTTAGGAAGAAATTCTTCTCTGTGAGGGTGGTGAGGCCCTGGCCCAGGGTGCCCAGAGAAGCTGTGGCTGCCCCTGGCTCCCTGGCAGTGTTCAAGGCCAGGTTGGATGGGGCTTTGGGCAACCTGGGCTAGTGGAGGGTGTCCCTGCCCATGGCAGGGGGTGGGACTGGATGGGCTTTGAGGTCCCTTCCCACCCAAACCAGTCTGTGATTCTATGAGTCTCAACATGGGGAGAGGAGGCTGGGCTCTGGCATCACTGCTGTCTGACGACACAGCACAGAACATTTTCACCCAATGTGGGGAGTCTCCCTGTACTTGAGCTTTGTCAGCACTTCTGTTCTTGGCACATGGGGTTGCAGCTGCACATACCGTAGTCTTGGGCAGAAACACAGCATGCACTTCACCTCTGCACATTGTGCCTGGTGTATCTGTGCCGATCCTGCGAGCTTGTGCAGATGTCCTGTGCAGATGAGGTGACCCTACAACTTCATCCACCTCTCGTATCTGTGCGCTGACCCTGCAAGCTCACGCAGGTGTCTTGTTCCCAGCTGCAGCCCTCTCCTTCTCTCTCTTCTCCTTTCACATAGCTCCTCATGGGAACAGCCATTCTTGGCCCTGCAGGATACTCAAAGAAGTCAGAGGTGAGGGTGCTGTAGGAGCTCCATTCAGGCTCAGAAGCTCTGACTTCTGCTCCCACATATTCAAGCAGGAGGCCTTACACAACCCCAAATTGAGTGTTTCCTGGGCTGTCCCCCCATTTCCCTCATTTCTCAGGCAAACATTAGGACCCTCATAAGTGAGCTACAGTAAAACCAGCTGTTGATCCAAGTTTCGGGGTGGGTGCTAAAAATACAGATCCTGGGGCTGTCCTGCATTAGCTTCTAGCAAAGTTCCTAGAAGAATATCCAGACTCTGTTTAAAAATTTCCAGGAGTGGTGAATTCACCACAGGCCTTGATGAGCCCTTTTGGTGGTTAATTATCCTCACAGCTAAAAATGTGCACCACATCCCAGACTGCGTGTGCTCTGCAGCCTACAGCTGCGGGTCCCAGCTACTCATGTCAGCTAGACTGAGGTGTCTGCCATACCTAATGGCTGATCAGCCCCTGTGCTGCCTCTCAGAGAAGCCCCCAGGAGGCATCACCCCAGCTGCAGTGGGGATCTGCGCTGCCTTTGGGACTTGTGTCAGGCCCTGCTGAGCTGCAGGCAGGTGGCCAGCCCCATCCCACAAAACGCACACAGAGCATTAGCGGTCTGCAGGCACTGCCTGCCTGCGGGCAGGAAAGCTCGGACTGGAGGTGCACCAGCCACAACCCCACTCCCTCTCCGCACAGCGGCAGAGATGCTAAGCAAACTTTCCAGCCGCCCCATGCTGAGCTGACAGAGTTAGCTGCTCCTTCAGGTGTTTTGTTGTTCCCGTGGCTTTTCTCTGGGCACTAGTTTAGCACCACCCCTCCAAGTGAGACCAGGACCAGACACAAGTCTCCAATAGTGGTTGCACCAGTGCTGGCATAGCAGTGACATGACCTCTCTTGGACCCTGTGTGAGCTTGTACAGACAGGGTTTGTGTTAAGACTGTTGGTTCACAGACAGTCCCACAGCAGGATGGGGAGGTGGAGTGCCAGATACATGTGAATGGGGAACTGTTCTGGGGATGCCTGGCCCTGACTCTGCAGCTAGGTTTCCATCTGATGCCAGACTGCCAGCTCCATGAGGCAATCTTGCAGGGAGATGGCTCTGGGTACCAGGGAGCAACCAGGGAGATGGTGCTGTACTGCATAATAGTGAGAGCTCATCTGTTTCTCCCCTGTTCCCAAAATCTGACCCAGCTCCTGTGGCAGAAAAATGGATTTCCAGATAGTTTCACCTGTGGGTATCTTAGGATGGTGACCATCAGAGAATGGATAAGGTGGGGAAGTGAGGCTGTTCTGGAAACACCAGATCCCTTGGCCCAAGAAGCCTCAGGAAAATATTTTACTCTGCTGCAGAGCTTGTTGCTGTACAGTGTATTAAAGCAGCTGACATGCATTTTAGAGCACTTCCAGAGTGATAAGCAGTTCATTTTGAAGGAAAGAAGTTATTAATTTGCCATATAGTAAGTGCCTACTCCAATCACTGCGGCAGCTTGTCAGTTCCAGGTGTGTTTCCATCTGCAGTGGTGGAGAATGCTACCAGCTAAAGCACGGGCATGGTGCACGACTCAAGTGTATTGGTACAGGGCTATTACCCCAGCAATAATATCCAACATGGAGCCTGAATACAGGTTTCAGCAATGTCCGTGAGGTCAGATTTATGCTCTCAAATAAGCAGCTCCACAGCAAAGGGAGCTGGGGCAGGAGGGAAGGAGGATGTTGAATTCGGGGGGGGATGGGGGGGAGGCAGGTGGGTCCAATTTCCCAAAGTACCTTCTGGCTGGGCTGCTGTCGTGGCACCTGTGGCTCTGAGTGCTCTGCAGCTGGAGCAGGGAAGGGGGATCCTGTTTCATGGCGCTTCTTCTGGCAGCTGCTGCAAGGCTGGGGAGCAAATACTCTGTACAGGGAGCATGGTGCTCCTTGTAGGTGTGCTCTCAGCTTCTCCCCTCAGGCATCCCTTTAGACCACAGGCAGCAGGGCAGGAGCTGGTGAGGGTGAGTTGCAGGTGCTGCCTCCCCTCCCTGGAGGCTGTGGATCACTGCTGGCTCCCCTCCCTGGGGTGCAGAGTATCCCACCTCTACCTGATCTACTTTTTCTTCCCTTGTCCAGCCACTCTGTACTCTCTCTTCTTGTTCCTTCATCTCTGATGATTGAGTGAGTGGTTCAGGTTAGGGGCCCTGCCCAAAGGAAAGAGCTGTTTGCAGCCCCCAGCTGGGCCCTTTCCTTGGCGCGTGTGCAACGTTCCTGTGCTTCTCGCTCACGGGAGCCGAGGCCCCAGCGCTGCTGCTGGGAGGAGCTGTGGCTGACGAGGCCTGAACTCCACTTCACCCGGGCCTGGCCCAGCTGCCTCCCTCCTGGCTCCATCCTCTAGCTTTGTTCTCTGTGCAGAGCTCCCAGCTGGTGGATGAGCCATGGGCAGTGATGCTGGGGGTCAGGAGGAAGGAGCTGTTTTCTGCTGACCTGAGCTCTGCTGGAAGCCCAAGGAGGAACTGGGGCTTTGGAAGCAGGGAGCAGTTTTAATCCTCCTGCTGTGTCTGTAAGTGCTAATGCAATTCATGAGCCCTAAGGCTCCAGTGGGCCCTGGCTGTCACAGGGCAATGCCACCCTCAGTCATCATCCTCAGAGCCCAGGGCTGCTGGGCACAGAGCTCTGAGAGCAGGACAGAGCCTGCATGGTGAAAAGGGAGCTGTTTTTCTTCCCGTCTTAAGTGCCTTTGCAGAAAAGAAGGAGCAGAGGGCCAGGGGCAGCTGCTGCAAAAGCACAGGTTGTCCCTGGCTGGCCGATCAAGCTGGGTGAAATGCAGATGCTTGGCTGCTAGATCCTTGGCATCTGTGTGAGGCTTGGCCTTTCTGCACTCCCTGTCCGTATGGCCTTTTCCTTTGCTAAGGCAAGTCTGTTGACCTGGATCATGGATGTTGCCCCAGAGGTGCAAGAAGGGAGGCATCACCTGAAACAAGGCACCTCTGCTGGTGCAGGGACCCATGGCAGCACTGTAAATAGAAAGCATGGTGCAGCTCTTGTGAGTCTGCAAGACTGTGCTCCTCCACCCCTGTGTCCCCTCACGCGGACCAGGACAGCATAGGCTGATCCTGGGGTGCCCCACAGCTGCCTGCAGCACTGCCCAGGGCACTGTCTGCAGCCAGTGAAGCCCTGGGAGGCCATGTCCTCTTGCAGGAAAGGCTGCAGAAAAAGTGGTGGCTTGTCTGGGACAAGAATCGCGGGGTTGAGGCGGTAACTGTCAGTCTGCTTTTGTATGGCCACCTTTGAGGACTGTGCAGTGGTTGTGGGCCACGGAGCAGAGGGCATCACTGGGTTGTGGAAGTGGTGGTGATGATGGGCTGGGTCTGGCTGGTGGTCTTTGTGATTCTGGCCCTGCTCATATAGTGCTTTCCCTCATCCAGGTGACAGCCACAGATGCAGACAGCGGCCCTTTTGGCTCCCTTTCCTACTCCATTGGTTCTGGCATTGGCAGTGTTGTCCCCACGCAGTTCAGCATCGACAAGCACACAGGGCAGCTGTGCACTGTGCAGCCTCTGGATCGTGATGAGGGCATGTCTGCCTATGATTTCACCATCACTGCTGTTGATGGGGTGAGTGCTGGAGAGGCCACTGGGATGCGATGCTGCTGACTCAGCACCGTGCAGGGGATACTGTTGTCCTTGTCCCTGTTCTTTGCACCTTCTCTGATCTGTCCTTCCACAGGGTGGTCTGAACTCCATGGTGTACGTGAAGGTTTTCCTAGAGGACATAAATGACAACCGGCCAGTGTTTTACCCACTGGAGTATGCTGCCAGCATCAGCACACAGAGCATGCCAGGTACAGCTGTGCTGCGTGTTACTGCCCACGACAAGGATGAGGGGCTGCACGGGAAGGTGACCTACCGCATTGTCCTGGGAAACTCACCCCCTCTCTTCTCCCTCAACAAGGACACAGGTGAGAGAGAGCTCAGGGGGCAGCCAGAGTAGGCAGCAACCAGAGCAGTGGGATGTGGGCAGGTGTAAAAGCCAGCCTGAGGGTCACTGCTTGGCCATCTCAGCAGTGCAATCTGCCACCAGAATATGTCTGTTCCTCTCCCAACTGTGTATTACCTGCCTCAGCTTCTTGAGCCTTTGGCAGCTCCTTCCCAGACTCAGTCTCTGACCTCTTGTTTCTGCTCCCTACTGTGTTCCTCATTTGTCCTGTCTTCCTTCTTCTCCCTCATCCCTGACTCACTGTGCCTTTCCTCCTGTGTGTTGCTTGCTTTGTCCCATCAAGCTGTATCCTGCTTAGTTTCTTGTCCCTGCCCAGTTCCCTCCTCTTCCCTGCTCAGTTTACCCTCCTTCCCTATAACTCTCTATCACACTCAGTCCTGCCTTTCTCATTGCTGCATCTGCTCTGCCAAAACCAGAGCAATTTCTGCTGGGGAGTGAGTGCCATGGGCGTGTGGTGCCAGGGGCTTGCAGCAGGACAGGAAGGTGTCCTGTGCTCAGCATACGCATCAGGGTCTCTCCATGGTGGTCCCCAAGTTCCCAGAATGTGACTGGGATGAAGCAGGCCTACCAGCTGTCCTAATGCAGGGCCTGTCAAGGATGGTCCTTCAGTTCTACATTTCCTCCAAGGGCCTCCCCACAGCCCAGATTCCACCTCCTGTGTTGTGACCCTCACCCTGCGCCGCACACTGGAAGCCCTGTTGCCTCCTTTACCTTTCCCAAGACCTGCTTTCTAGCTCACTTCCCCCAGCCCTTACCACTGCTTAGCTCAGGGCTGGGCTTAAGTTTGAGAAAGGAGGATTTGGGGTAGGTTTCCCAGGAGGGTTCCTCTTCTTTACTCCAGTTCTTCCATGGCAAGCTCCTCCCTGTGATGCACATTGTTTGCTTCCACCTTAGGTCTTTCTTTTCAAGCTTATGGTTTGGCCTGCCAGATGACAGGCAGGGGTGCAGGCATAGTGCCCTCTGAACTGCTTTCTTCCCTAGGTGTCATCTCCCTCTCATGGTCCCTGAGTGGTAAAGCCAACACCCTGGTGCAGCTGGTGATTTCTGCACAAGATGGTGGGGGCCTACAGGCACAGCCAAATGCCCGGGTGAACATCAGCATCGTGGAGGGCACGGTCTCACCTCCTGTCTTTGAGCAAGCTCAGTACTTCTTCACAGTGCCTGAGGACATGCTGCAGGGTGCCAGTGTGGGGACTGTCCGGGCCCAGAATCCTCCAGGTACGGGCTTGAGCCTTATGTATGCAGTCACTCTCCCTGTCCCTCCATCATCTTGAAGGTCCAGTACCACACTTCCTCACAGAGCAACCCTGTTCTGGGAGCTCCACGCATGCACAGAGGCAGGCACATCTGTATGTGCACCTGTACAATTGTTACTCAACTCAGTGCATGCTCTCACACGTGTGCTTACACATGTGTACACACACACTTGTGCACATGCATCTGTGCATGCATGCACATGTACACAGTGCTACTGTACACCTCCCGACCAGAGTCTGCCACAGACAGCACTGCCCAACCCTGCTGCTGTCTGTAGGGGGCTGAGGAGGTGAGCCAGGTACACAGATCATTCTTCCTGTCTTCATTTCCTTGTCCACAGGTCATGCTGATGACATCTTTTATTCCATCTCCTCGGGGGATCCTCATGGCTACTTTTCCATCGACTCTGCCTCCGGGCAGCTCTGCACCAGCCTGCCTCTTGATCATGAGTCCCAGGCAGTCCTCATTCTGGATGTCCAGGCCCGAAGTGGTTCACCTCCTGCCTATAGCAGCACACGCGTGAAAATCTCTGTGTCAGATGTGAATGACAACGTGCCAGTGTTCCCAGCCCCCTCTGACTCCATTCTGTTGCCAGAGGCCACAGAACCTGGGACTACAGTGTACACTTTGCAGGCTGAGGACCGTGACAGTGGTACCAACGGTCAGGTGAATTTTGAGCTGGTGTCAGGAGGTGATGGCACCTTCAGTGTGGAGCGCTCATCAGGGGCAGTGCGACTGATTGGGGCCCTGCAATATGAAGCCAGCGCAGCCTACAGGCTGGCCATTGTGGCCCGAGACAGCGGTGTTCCCCAGCTCAGCTCCACGTTCACACTGCTGGTGCATGTGCAAGCCGAGCATGACAATGGGCCCATCTTCGACACACTCACCTACCGTGTGGAGGTGCGGGAAGGTGTACCTGTCTCCACCCGCTTCCTGCAAGTGCGGGCCCTGGCACGTGACGCAGAATCCATGACCCTTACCTACCACTTGCGTGCAGATGGGGATGCTGCCAGCTTTGGCATCATGCCCGAGAGTGGTTGGCTGTATGTCAAAAGCGCACTGGACCGGGAGACACGGGACCTGTATGTGCTCACAGTGCTGGCCTCGGCAGGAGGCAGTGGTGCAGGGGGAGAACCCCGAAAAACAGGCACCAGCACTGTACGGATCAGCATCACTGATGAGAATGACAACAGCCCCCGGCTGAGTGAGGAGCGTTACTTCTTCACTGTTCCTGAGAATCAGGCTCCTGGTAGCAGTGTGGGGAGGGTGATGGCAAGTGACCGGGATGCTGGGCAGAACAGCCGGCTCACCTACCGCCTACTCCAGCACGATCCCAACTTTCTTATCTACACACAGACAGGTGAGAGACTTCCTGGCTTCCTGGGCAGGGGCTGGCTGGGGAGAAAGCCCAGGGCAGGTCAAAAGTGATGTGGGCCAGGCCAGTGCCACAATAGAATATTCATCTTCCTACCCCTGCAGTGCTGGGCTCCCCAGCAACATACTTGAGCACAGGCTCTTTTCTAAAGAGGTTTTTGGGCTGAACTGTGTCCCCACTTCTCCCTCACAGGGGAGCTCAGCACCAAGCATAGCCTGGACCGGGAGCAGCAGTCCAGCTACCAACTCTTGGTGATTGTGCAGGATGGGGGAGCACCACCCCGCAGTGCCACAGGAACCATCTACATCACTGTGCTGGATGAGAATGACAACGCTCCTGCTTTCCTTCATGTGGCCAGTGGTCAGGAGCTGCCCGTGCAGGTAGGGGCAGCAGGCTGGAGCCCTGGTGTGATTGCCTCTGGGTTTGGGAGCCGGAAGTTCTACAGGGGGAAAGGGAGTGGGCAGGGGCACCTAGGAGAGTTTTAGGAAGGGAAATAAGCAGGCACAAGCTGCATCCATGCAGCAGCCAGGGGAGTATGGTAAATCTGATTGAGGCATGGTTATATGGGCATGTGCTGGGGAAATACAGACATCCCTGTGCAGAGAGCAGGTGAGGACTGAAGAGGGCTCTGAGACCTATAGAACTGACCAGCAGGCAGAAGCTCACATGCCTGCACGCATGTCTGCAAGGAGGGAAGGCAAAAGGGAGCTCTAAACCTGGCCCAGCAGAGCCAGGGGTGAAACACATGCAAACAGGGAGGCATGGGATGCCGTTAACTTCTAGGTCTAAGGACTTGTGGTATAGCCACTCGGCTTGCTGGGAGGTCAAGAAAGCCACTGCCCAGCTGGACTTTGGGTTTTCTGAGAATCTGCTATGGGTCCCAGCCCAGCTTTCCCTCTCAGCACTGTGTGGTGGCAGGAGTCACCCAGGCATTGAGTGTTCTGCAGACTGAGTTACGTCTGTGCTGCTCAACAGAAGTGGGTGAGGACCAACCACACCCCCAGCTGGCTGCGTCTGCTCTGCTGTGGCCCCTGTGGAGCGGCATGTGTGGGGAGGGCTCGCTGGAGCCGGCCGAGTGGTGCTGGCAGCAACAGAGCAGGGTGGGCAATCCTCATCTCCTCTGCACAGAGTGGGGTGAACCTGCATCTGAAAGGATGTGCTTGCTCTGCATGTTGCTGCACTTCAGGCAGTGTGCTCAAAGCCACGTGCACTGTGCTGAGTTTAAAACACCATGGTGATGGCAACCTTTCTCTGTCACAGGTCCTGCCTGAGCCACGCACCAGAGGCAGGTCAGAGCAGGCAGGACTGTATTGGCAGGCCACTGCCATACCTGGGTGGCCATCACCATAGGACCCTGGGAACACTCTGCAACTCCAGTCAGGCCTTCCCTGTTCATTACTTTTTCCTGTCCTGTTCCAGGTTGCAGGCATCCCTTGCCCAGCCGCCTTCTTGCATGTCCAACTGGCACTCTGCTTGCAAAACTATCTGGCAAGGCTTGGCCTGGATGAAGGGATCTCTCAGGGCCTGGTGGAGGCAGAGGAAGGCAGAATTAGTCTTGTCCTCTCTCTGAGCAAGGCTCTGGTCTTTGAGTCACTCCTGCAGGCTAGGGGCCAGCCGGCCGTGGCATTGCTGAGGCTGTGGCTGAACAGGCTCTGCAAAATGGCTTTGCTCACACTCTCTCTGCAGTCTGCTGAGCGGCCTGTCTGCTGTGCAGGGACACCCGCAACACTCTCACACAGCAGGCTCTGTGGTTGATTCCAGTGTTTGGGAGCATGAAATGCTTGGAGTGTCCTGCCAGAGCTTGGGAGGTCTCTTCTCATACAAAGGTACCACAAAAGCATTATGCATCCTACAGGAGACAGAGCAAAGCTGTGACAGATTTAGAGTCCTGAAGGCAGGTAAATGCTATGACAGGTTTGAACTAAACAAATATTTGGGCACTTTGGTTTGAAGCTCTCCTGCTACAAACACTGGTAGAGAAGGGCGAAGCACAGGAATAAGCCACTGTTAATCATGATTTAGGTGTAGAAGAAAGCCTTGGAGGGAAAAGGAAAAACTGAACGATAAATGCAAAGCTCGGTGATTTATTGCAGACTTGTTTAGTGAAGTATTCATACCATGTTCATTAGGCAAAGCAGAGGGAGGTTTCTGTATCAGCACCTTGCTTTAAGTATCAGCTAGAGAGGTATCTCCCAGCATAGGACTGACTGCAAGATGAGCTTGTCGAGCACATTGGTAACATACTGGCAGGACCAGGTAGTGTTCACACAGAAACTGCAGTAGTAATGGATCCTCCCCAGGCATGATCAATAGAAAAGGGGAGAGGAGCAAAGGGAAGGAAGAAGTGGTCTGTTTTCACAGAAGGGAGATGTCACTGGTGGGTGCCTAGGACTGGTGCTGGTGTCCTTACTATTTAGTATTTTCATATATCCTCCAGAAGGGGTGATTGTTTGTTGATGTTACTGGTCTATTCATAGTAATAAAAGTGAGGGGTCCCTGTGAAGAACTGTAGAAGGATCTTGTTTTACTGTTCAATTAAGAAAGAAGATGGGAGATGAAATTCACTGTTGCTAGCTGGAAAGTGATACAGATGGCAAAAAGCAATATGAATTTCACTTACACAGTGGTGGGCTCTGAACTGGCTGCTTAACTTTAGGGAGAAGATCGGGGCATTGCCATGAATGCTTTGTGAAAATGTCAGCTCAGGGCTCAGCCACAATCAAAAAGGCAAATCAAATCCTGAGTTTTATTAGCAAAGGAACAGAGAGTGAAAGAAAACATCATTACCCTACATCTCAAATTCTGCACACGCTCTCTGCCCTGCCTCCATTCCAATAATAAGCAATAGTGCTAGAAAAGGTTCAGAAAAGGATGTTAATGTGATCTCTAGTAGATAATGGTTTCCATGCAGAAAGAAAATACTTGAACATTCTTTGGCATCGAAGAAACTGCAGGAATATAACAGAGGTGTGCAGCAAATGGCACAGGGAAAGTCATGGGGAAATTAGAAGTTGCTTTTTTCACAAGACAAGACCTAGACAGCTTCATAAGAAATGACCAGGCAGCAGGTTTAAAATAAACAAAGGCAGGACTTTTTCATGCAGAACATAATTAAATTGTGAAATCATTGCCAAAAGTTGCATGGGTTCAAAATTAGATGAATTCATGGAAAGAAAAAAAAAAATCCATCAAAGGCTGTTGAACAAAAATATGATCTGTGGCTCAGGAAGTGACTTAGCCACAGACTGCTGGAAGCTGGGAAGGTTTCACAGGAGGATTATTCCATACGTACCCTATTTCTTGCATCTTCTCTTTATATCCACTGCCAGCCACTGTCAGAGCTATGCCAGTGGTTGACATGGGTCTCTGATCTTCGGACTAAGGTAGCATTTGCAACAACCTTCTTGGAGGGTGGACATCAGACCTGGACAAGCCTGTCTGGCAGCAATTTTACTAAGTCTGAGGTTTTTGCAGAGGCAAGACCACTTCTATTGCTGTTTATTCCTCTGTGCATCTGAAATGGCATTTGCACATGGAGCCTGCGTGGACACTGCTCATTTAACTCCTCTGCTGAGTCACTGCTTTTCTCGGATGGAGTTTGATTCCTTGTGGAAAAGGAGCATGACCACGCACACGAAGCAGGAGCCCCTTGTATTCTGGTTGAGGGCAATTAGGGACAACATGGGGGCAGGCCCTGCCCCAGTCTGTTACAGAGGAGAGGTTGGAAGGGGCATCCTAAGCACAACCCCACTGAGAGGTGTCCACGCAAACACTCCTTTTCGTAAACAACCAAGCTATATTTAGAAGGTCTTCTGCCTCCATCACTGCTGTGAAATGCTGTTCCAGATTCCTTGATCTGGTAGTTAGAAACCGTCTCTTAATTTCCAGCCTAAAGTAATTTCTGACCACTTTATGCTCATTTGTTCTTGTGCCAATATTGTGTTTTTGCTTAAATAGCTCTTCTCTCTCTTTGGAATTTCCCTCCCCTCTCCCCAGTGTTTACAGAGTGCAGTCACATCACTGCTTGGCCTGGCTAAACAAGTCCAGCTCCTCTGGTCTCTCCTCCCAAGCGCCACCAGCGTGGTGCCAGCAGCTTGTGCAACAGCATTAACACTTGCCTTCTCTCAGGACCTTGCACCCTCCTTCCTTGGATTCTTGTTCGGATTCCACTTGTCTTTTTTATAAATGCATTAAAGTGATACCACACAGAGATCAACTAGCACAGATGGATCTGTGATGGATGATTTGTGCTGTGCAATGTGCTGATAGGATGTGAATTTGAGGTCTGTAACCTCAGGATGCGAATTTGATGTCTTCTGGTGTGGATGGGACCACAGAGTCTGTGCCAAGTGGGGAACCTGCTCTGCCAGTGAGGTGAGGGTAGGTGCAAGGAGTCTGTGCTGGAGGAGAGACAGGTCTGCCAGCAAGCATGGCTTGTTTGCTGAGAGTGCTCCCGAAAACTGACAGATGGTGAGGGGCAGTAATGGGGATGTATCCATTTCCATAACTATCCAGAAAAGGGGCTTGCACGCAATGCTCTTATATGTGGTCTCTGTCAGGAAGCTGGTAACTCACCTCAGCATGTGAGGTTAGCTGAGCATGTGCGTAATTAATGACTTGATAGTACTGTGTTGCACTGGCACAAAATGGTGGTCTTAAGTGCCTACAAACAGGCAGTCAGCAGTGCTAACTAGGAACAAAGGAGAGAACGGAAAAGCCCTCACAGTCTAGGTGTCCAAGCTGAGGAAGGACTGCCAGCTGCATTTCCAGAGGTTGCAAACCTCCCTGGGCTGGCTGGTGGGAACTGAGGAAATCACCTTCCATTGCCAGGTTGACTGGCCTCTGAGCCGGTCAGTGCTCACACCTTTGCATTTGCAGCTGAAGGGATCTGTTGCGGCAGAGAGAACCAGGACTGTCATGGAGGCCCGGATTTTCCTAGCTGTAGAGGTTTTGGATGTAACACAGGTGAAACAGTGTCCCCCATCACCCTGCAGCTCACTGTTGCAGCATGCCCCAATGCTGCTAAGCTAGTTGTTAAACAGGGCAGAACGGGAGGAAGGCTGGCAGAAACTCCCTTTGCCAGCTTGGCTGCAGACTTCTCCATGTTGTTCAGCCTCAGGCACAGCCTGTGGGTCTTGCTGAGGGGTCTGTATCTTGGGTAAGGTGCAGGGCTGGTGTAGGAAGGTGCAGATGCTGTGCTGTGCGCAAGGGTTTGTGGGGGTAGTCTGAAGGGTATCCTGTGCCACTGAGCTGCTCCCTGTGCTGTGCTGCAGGTGCTGGAAGAGAAACCATCGGGACTTCTAGTTGCCTCCCTGCAGGCCAAGGACCCCGACGAGGGTGAGAATGGGACCATCATCTACTCACTGATAGGTATGAGCTGCAGAACTGACTAATTGATGCTGCTGTCTGCCTTGAAGCCGTCACCCTTGTGGGCAGATGGGTGCCCACTGTCCAAGCCTTGCCACATAGCACTCCCTCCTCCATCCCAGCCTGTCCCTGCCCTCCCTCCTCTCTGCCTCTCCCTGCAGCATTTCACCTTCTTTTGCAGGAGCCTGGGCAGAGCGTTTCACACTGCACATGGCTACTGGAGAGCTGCGGACCGCCACAGTTCTACGACGGTCTGATCGTGCTGAGTACATCTTCACTGTGACAGCCAGTGACCGGGGCACGGTACCTCGCAGTACGTCAGCCATCATTCGCATTCAGGTATCCAGCACCCCAACTCCTCTTGTCCCTGCACCATCTACCCCTCACTCACCTCTTGGAGGACACCATCCAGCTACTTGGCAGCCCTCCTCCCCACCTTCTCACCCTCCACCACTTTCATCCAAGGACACCCTCTGCTCGTGCTCAGCTGTTGATCCAGCCTTAAAATCTCTGTGGAGAATCTGGGATGGGAAGGGATGGGTCTATCTGCCACTGTGCAAGTTCTCATTTGTAAAGAGGTCAACAGCATTAGTAGTAACCAGTTCTGTCCTTTCCAGACTTGGACAGCCAACCCTGTACTAGATATGCTGTTGCAGAGAAGACCTTAGAGGTCCCCTATGCAGAGACATTAATTCTTCCCAGCATCTACTGAAAGCAATGTTCCTGACATGCAAGGAGTTCTTCATGTCTGTATAACTTTGGCACTCGCCGTCTGGTGTATTGGCCCAGACAGCCAAGTCCTTTCTCTGTTGTTAGTAATGAGCTTCCTTTTACAGCAGAGACTCTGGTTTCTCCCCAGTCACTGCACTTTCACAGTACACCATTGCACATCTTCCTCTCCCTGTTCTTGCAGCTCCCAAGGCCATTTGACTCTCCTTGTTTGATGTTCTGCTGCTTCTCTGTGCTAGCAGTGCCCTCTAATATTGTCAGCAAGTTCATAACATTCTCAGCTTTCTTTTGCCCCTAGAACCTATCAAAAGTAGATGTCGGCTCCAAGAGCCATCTCTGTAAAGGCCTGCTAATCACTCTCCCTGAGCCAGTCGATCTTTTAGTTCTTTCTGTCACACAGTCATAGTCATGCTGTGCCGTTCCTCAGTTTAATGAGTGATGTCCCATGTGCTGCTGCATCAGAGCCCAGCTAAACCCCGGGCAAATTAGATACAGTGCGTTTCCTTTGCCCATGAGAAGAGAAGCACTGTGTTAGCCTGGCACATCTGCCTTTAGCCATTCCACAATATGTTTTATACCATTTCCTTTTTATGCCCTATCTGTAACTGTTCTTGTCATTAAAGTTGTTCTACAGCTCTCAAAGCATCAAGGCCAGGCTGTCAGGCTGGTTGTCCCTGAAGTGGTTGTTGTCATTCCTATCATGTAGCTATTTGCTTGACAGTTGCTAGTTTTAATACTGACAGTTTTGGGCTGACAGTTTTGCTGTATTCTCTTTTTACTCAGCTCCTTGACACGAATGCACTGAGTTCTTCAATACGTTTTCCCTTTAGATAACACTATTGCTTTTCATGCATTCTCTCTCCCATCCACAGATGCACCTCATCCCCAAGTTAACTTCAGTATATTTAATAAAAATAGTGATAGTATTTATTTATCTTTGGGTCATACTGGGTTATCTTTCTTCTCTATACCTCTCATCTGGATGAGTGTTACCTCTCTTCTTGCCTACTCTTACTTATGGTTTGCAGAATTGTTTATGCTGTTGTCTGTTGCTGTTGCAGTATCTAACACAATCACAGACTCACAGAATGGTTGAGGTGAGAAGGCACCTCTAGAGGTGTCTTGTCCAACCACCCTGCTTAAGCAGGGCCACCCAGAATCAGTTGCCCAGGACCATGCCGAGGTGGCTTTTGACTGCCTCCAAGGATGGACACTCCACCGCCGCTCTGGGCAACCTGTGCCAGTGCTCAGTCACCCTCACAGTGAAAAGGGTTTCCTGATGTTCAGAGGGAACCTCCTGTGTTTCAGCTTGTGCCCATGGCCTCTGGTCCTGGCACTGGCACCACTGGGTGCCACTGGGCACCTGGCTCCATCCTCTTTACACCCTCCCTTCAGGTATACTTTGGTAATATCACACCTGAGCCTTCTCTGGCCAGTCAGCAGCTCCATCTGTCCTTACCTACCCTAGCTCCCCAGGTGAAGCTTGTCTTTCACCCTGTCAAACCCATGCTTATTCTCAATATGTTTTTCAGGTTGCTATTCATCTGTTAGGCCACAAGAGCTGAGACCTTGCCTCCTGACACCTGCTTTCTGCAGGCCCCATGTCCCCCTCTGCACTGGCTCCCCGATAGGACCTCCTGGCACACAGCATCCTGGTGCGTGCCCCTCACTGCTGCCTCTCCTCACAGGTGCTGCCATCCTCCCGGGTGCTGCCACGGCCTGATGCCACTGTGCTGACCCTACACCCTCTCGAGGGGGTCAAGCCAGGGTCTGTGATCGGCTCAGTGGCACCCCCAGATGCCCCTGCACGAGGACAACTGACCTACACAGTGGTAGGAGGTGGTGGGGATGGCACCTTTGTGGTTGACAGTGTGACAGGGGAGATTTACGCTGCCCGGGAGCTGGACTATGAAGCTGGGGCACGGCACGTTCTCCAGGTGAGTGCTGAGGACACACAGCATGGCTACCCCTCCAGCCGACTGGTGCTGGTACAGATCCATGTGCAAGACTGCAATGACCAGGCGCCCACCTTCCCTGAAGACCCCATCACCATCGTGGTGCCCGAGAATGCCCAGGCTGGCTCATCCATCTTCACCTTCCAGGCGCTGGATGGGGATGGTGTGGGTCCCAATAGCCAGGTGCGCTACGCCCTGCTGCACCAGGAGCCCCCCGGGGCTCCCTTCCAGCTTGACAGCCGCTCAGGGCTGCTGACCCTTCGCCAGGGCCTTGACCGAGAGGCTGCTGCCTCTTTCCTCTTGGTGGTGGAGGCCACGGACCAGGCCCGCAACATCAGCCAGCGACGCTCAGCAGCTGTCACAGCCCGTGTATTTGTGACCGATGAAAATGATAACGCGCCCGTGTTCCTCTCACCTGCTGCCGTCAGCGTCATGGAGGACCAGCCAACGGGGTTCGTGGCGCTGCATGTGGTGGCCCAGGATGATGATTTGGGAGAGAATGGGCGTGTGAGCTACTTGTTGCGAGCAGGCAACAGTGACGGCCGCTTCCACCTTAACCCCAGCACTGGTGAGTGCCCAGGATGGTGCAGGGTGGGCGGCAGGGACACTGGGAATGTGGGGGCTGAGGATAGTGCAGGGATACACGGGGATGTAGCATGCTGCACAGGAGGAAGGAGTGGGCTGGGGAACTTGCGGGAGGGAGACTTGTGGGGTGTGGAGAGCCCCAAGCTTAGCACCTGGTTGGCATGATCTCTCTTGAGACCTGGCTGTCCCTGGCTCACCCCAGTGCCTGCAGCCCTGTGATAGCTCTGTCCTGGGAACAGTCAGCCCTGGTGCCATGCGGTCCCAGCTCACCCCTCTCCCTGTGTCTGCAGGCGCGCTCTCCATTGTGCGGGCCCTGAACCGGGAGGAGGTGGTGCAGCACAACCTGACCGTGGTGGCCATGGATCACGGTTTCCCACGCCGCTCCGCCACACAGCTACTATCCGTGCTGGTGCTGGATGTCAATGATGAGGCTCCCACTTTTGAGAAACCTGAGTATGAAGCACACATCATGGAGAACTTACCAGCTGGCAGCCCTGTGCTGCAGGTGCTAGCCACAGACCGGGACCTGGGTGAGGATGCAGAGCGAGGGCGAGCTGCCTAGTTTGGTCAGGGGCTCTTTGGGAGATGCACCACCCAGGGACTGGGTGCACTCTGCTCCCTCACACCTGGTTTGGAGAGCCTGGTTGACCATGGAGGGAAGGATCATCACCTGACCTGGAGATGAGAGATGGGCTGAATTCTGGGAGAAGCTAAGAATGAGAACAGGGACTGTGATTCCCTCTGATCCCCAAGACAATAGCCTTTGTTCCTTGGCGGTTCCTTGGCCCATCTTCCCTTCCACAAGCTGAGCTCGTCTGGGACCTTCCTCCACCAGGCATCTCTGCCCTAGCTTTACTTGCCAGAGAGTGAGATCATCCTCTCCCACAGCCTGTGTAACCCCTGGGTGGGAAGCCTGTGAGGAGGGAGGTGCAGGGCTGTGAGCCAAATGAGAGAGTCCCGGGGTTGCTGTTGGGCTGCCCTCAAACCATGTTCCTCCCTGCAGGTGCCAATGGGCAGGTGTCCTATGGG
Organism: Aramus guarauna; assembly: GCA_013400195.1. Taxonomy (NCBI): domain Eukaryota; kingdom Metazoa; phylum Chordata; class Aves; order Gruiformes; family Aramidae; genus Aramus; species Aramus guarauna. Next base: position 78,986 of record VXBL01003435.1, on the reverse strand, counting down.
GGTCTCTCTGGAGGGCCATTCTCCATCCACCCACAGACAGGGCTTATTGTCACCACACATGCCCTGGACCGTGAGGAGCAGGAGCAACACGTGCTGATGGGTAGGGCTGTACTGGTGCATGAGAAGGATGCAACTGGCGTGGGGATACAGAGCACAGGGGAGGCAGATGGCGGTCCCCACTGCTGGGGCAGGGCAGTATTGGAGGGAGGGCAGGCCATGGGAAGTGATGGGGGTTTGTGGGGGGGCAGGTTGTTGGGTGATTTGAGCATGCAGGAATGCCAGTGATCCCATGCCTGGCTGCCCCTGTGATTGCCTGGGCATTTGCATATGACAGCCTTGATAGTAGCTCCCAGTCAGCAGGGTAGCCTGCAGTGCTCTTGCTGTGTTCATGCAGTCTATGCACGGGATGGTGGCCTGCCCCCCAACCTCTCCAAGGCAACTGTGCGGATAACAGTCGGGGATGAGAATGACCATGCGCCACACCTAGAGAGTGAGTCCTGCTCCGTGGAGGTCCCTGAGAACCAAAGCAGCGTGGCACTCTACACCCTGCGGGCCACTGATCCAGATGGAGGCGACAACGGGCGCTTGGAGTACCACGTGGCAGGTGGGACACACAGGGAGCTCTGTAGCTTCTTTCTTGGCGGTCAGTAAGGGCTGTTCACCCTGGGATGCCTGTGGCTCTGGGAAGCATCACCTGTGGCCATCCTGCTCCAGACCACATGAGCTGCTGCCACCTCTCAGCCCTCTACCTTCTCTTGCCCTAGTAAAGAGCACCCCAAGATCTGGACAGGTTGTACTTCCCCATTCCCCGGGCTCTTGTCTGGTTCCCCAGAGGCTTGGACTAGTTCCATACTTCTCTTGGCTGCTCTGACCTGTTGAATTTGCAGGTTTCTAAGTGAGATCTCTTTGCTGTTATCATGCCATGCATTATCTGGGGGCTCCCTGTGGCAGCAGCACTGGCCTGTAAGCTGTTGGAGCCAGTTCTTACACACACACATAGAGAGCTGGACCAAGGAGGTTCAGTCCCACTCAGGCCTTACAGAGAACAGCTCGGTCTACCTTCCCTGCTAGGCCACACTGGGATGGACTTCATGGTGTTCTCTCTGGGCAGCATAGGGCAGGTCCTTCCTTGTACCACTTATAGTCATCCTGTCTTGTTATTCCCTCTCTTCTTTTCCAGATGGAGACCCTGGGCAGGATTTCAGCCTAGACCCAGTCTCCGGTGTCCTCTCCACTGCACGTGCCCTTGACCGGGAGCAAGTTGCTTCCTACAGCCTCACAGTGGTGGTGCAAGACCATGGCACCCCCCCACGCAGTGCCACTATGTCAGTGACCGTGCAGGTGTTGGACCTAAATGACAACGCACCTGGTTTTGCTGAGGCCACCTATGTGGTGGAGGTGCCAGAGGACCTGCCTGTTGGTGCCTTGGTGCTGCAGCTGGTGGCTGAGGACCCTGATGAGGGCACCAACGGGCAGGTCTCTTACTACCTGGGCAATGAGTCCCTTGGCATGTTCCAGGTTGAGCCGCAGAGTGGGTGCATCAGAAGTGCCCAGGCGCTGGACCGGGAACGCCACCCCAGTTACAGCTTCCTGGCCAAGGCTGTGGACTCAGCACCATGGGAGCCCAAGAGCGCAGCTGTGCGAGTCACGGTCACAGTGCGAGATGTCAATGACCATGCCCCTGCCTTCCTGCACAGCCCACTCACTGTCAACTTGTCCCGCCACACACCGCTCAAGCAGGTCGTGGCCACCATGAGGGCAGAGGACAGGGACGCGGGTGCCAATGCCTCCATCCTGTATCGCCTTGCCACCCCCAATTCTGCCTTCGCAGTCAACTCCTACACAGGGGATATCCAACTGCTGCAGCCTCTGGGCTCACTCAGCCAGCGCCAGCGGACACTCTTCATCCTGGCCACAGACCTGGGGCAACCGGCACTCTCCTCCACCGGTGTGGTGGTGATTCATTTGCAGGAAGAGCCCTACCGGGGGCTGCGCTTTCCCCGGAGCACCAGTGATGTGGCCCTGCCAGAAAATGCTGCCCCAGGTATCAGCTGGGCAGAGTGACCAGCAAGTGCTGGGATGAAATGAGACAGGACAGGAGGGGAAGTGGGTGCTGGGCTGGCAAAACTGGGGGAAACTTAAGCCAGGGAGCACTGCAGGGTCCCAGTTATGCTTTGGGTAGACTCAAGGGGCTGCAGGGTCTGACTGGTGCCCAGGCTGTTCAGGGTGGTAATCCCTGTGGGTTTGCCTCAGGGTGTTAGATCACTGTAGGGCATCACAGGTGCCTCAGTTGCTCCTGGAAGGACTCCAGGAGCCATAGTGTGACCATAGGGGAGCCATGGGCAGGCCCCAGGAGTCCTGGTTCCTAGCCCAAAGTTGTCATTAGAGCTCACTTCCTCTAGTAGCAGTGTCTTCAGGCAGAGCTGTGTTTCTGTGGTACAGGAACAGCATGTGCTGCCCACACACCACCCTGACCCTCTCTGCCACCTGTCCACAGGCTCTATTGCCCATTCACACTGTTTCACTCTCTTCCAGGCACTGCCGTGGCAAGCATCCAAGCTATGCACACGGGGGGCTCTTCTGGGCGCATCACATACAGCATTGTCAGTGGCAACGAGAAGAACGCGTTCCTTATCCAGCCCAGTTCAGGTACAACACCAAGACCACCTGGGGAAGCAGCAAGTGGGAGGCAACCTGTGCTCTGCCAATGCCTGCTATCACAAGGCTCAGCGCCCCCCCAAAGGAACAGGAACACAGTCCACACCTCTATACCAGTAAATTAAATAGCGTTAGTATTTGGACATGGACACTAACCTGTCATTGTCCAGAGGTTGTTAGCACAGCTCCCAGCACAATTTTGGTCCCTCCTAACTGGACCTTTCCCCAAAATCTCCTAGGACCAGTTCAGGAGTCAGCAGAGGTCAGAACCATCAGTGAGATGCAATCTGTGTGCAGCCCCTGCCTTAGATGGCAAATTCAGCCAAATGAGACATGCTGTGTTGGGGCCTCAGAGCCAGGCACCTAGACTGCTGAGCCTTTTTCTCTGGTGCGCATGAGACTGCTGTGACTGCAGCACTGCTGTGGTTTCATGGCTAACTCTGTGCAGTCCCGAAGAAGACAATAAATGGGGAACCACTCACTGTCCAGTGGGCATTCTAAGGGAGCCTTCCCTCTGCACCAGACTGTTCCCTGAGCGGTCAGCAGGTGCTGAACATATCAGTGGTGCTTGACTGATAACCCAGGCATGTGAGGCAGGTTGCAGGGTGCTGCTCAGTGACACTGGGCAAGCTGGCATTGTTTGCACCACATGCCTCAAAGGGCAGCCTTTGAAGGGCTGCACATCCCTTGGCATCAGGGAAAGGCTGGCTGAGGGCAGGGTGAGGGGTGCCTTGCCGTGAGGTTGATGCTTGCCCTGTAGTTTGGAAGAGACTGGGATATCACAACCCCCAGTATCAATCAAGCACATCTCCTGTGAAGACAGGCTGAGAGAGTTGGGGTTGCTCAGCCTGGAGAAGAGAAGGCTCCAGGGAGACCTTACAGCACCTTCCAGTACCTAAGGGGACCTACAAGAAAGCTGGAGAGGGACTCGTTATCAGGGAGTGTAGTGATAGGACAAGGGGTAATGGCTTTAAACTAAAAGAGAGTAGATTTACATTAGATATAAGGAAAAAATGCTTCACTGTAAGGGTGGTGAGGCACTGGAACCGAGAGAAGTTGTGGATGTCTCCTCCCTGGAAGTGTTCGAGGCCAGGCTGGATGGGTAACCTGGTCTAGTGGAGAGGGTGTCCGTGCCCATGGCAGGGGGGTTGGAACTAGATGATTCTTGAAGTCTCTTCCAGCCCAAAGCATTCTGTGACAACACAGCTGGAACAGACCTCACAGAGCCCTTCTCCCCCTTGCTTTTCCACCCAGGTCTTCAGCCAGACCTTGCACACAGGGACCATGCTCCCCAGTATGGGAGGCTGCAGTAAGGCCTGATGGTGTCACAGAATCACATTTCCCACTGTCATCCCTGTCCCTTCGCATCCCTTCATCTTGTCTCTGCTCAAGCCGTGTGTACCAGTGGTTCTCAGAACACCCTGGACATGTCCTGGCTGCACCCTAGGTTGCATCTTGGTTGCTGTAGCAATACCTCTTCATCTCAATGAGGAAACATTTCCCTCAGGCAAAGTGCCCAAAATACAGGATTTTTCCCTTAAAACATGCCCCTCTTTGAGTCCCGTTTGTCAGTCTGTGAGATGCTGCGCTGCTTTCTCCCAGGGCAAGGGGCTGCATCCTGCAACCAGATATGGAGTGCTGGAGCAACACAGTGAGGGAGGCCAAGAAGGACTGGCACAGTGCTGCTCTCCTGCCCTGTGCCAGCTACCGAGCAGTGTTACACTGGGCCCCTGTCCTTCAGCTCTGCTGTGACAGTGGGCCAGTGCATGGGCACCAGTTCTCCAGGGAGGACCAGAGGTGATGTCCACAGGTGCTGTGTGAGAGTTTTGCATTGGAGAGCATACTAAAGTGCCTGGTGTAGACAAGACCAGAGCACGGAATGTCATAGGACCATCCTCAGCCCCATACTGGGGTACCTCAGGCTCTGCTGCTTCTGTCCCAGGCAGGAACAACCCTTCAGAAAGTGGACTCCTGCTGGCTGCTTTCCTTATATTTTCTCTGGCTCAAACCAGCCCCGGAGGCAGGGCCTGCTCTGGCAGCCAAATGGTGCAAGAGGGGTGAGGGACTACAGCCCAGTCCCTGCCATTGGGTTGCAGGAGGTGAGGACACAGCTGTTCGAACCAAGGCACCATGCTGGTAGCTGCAAAGCTAGCAGCAGAGCTCTTATGCAAAAGCTAAGCTTGTCCAAGGCCACATAGCTGTTCTAGATGCCTCATACTGCATCCCTATTGCCTGACCAATTCACATGGAGGTTGCACGTAGATGCAGAAACAGGCTGCAGAGACTGTGAGGCTCTGCAGGACTCCCCAAGGCAGGAATTCAGCCACAGGAGCACGGTTCCTCCTCATTACATTTCAATGCATGCCTGTAGGAATTCTGGCAATCATTTTAGTATATCTTTTTGGATGCCCTCCACCTTCTTGGGTGGGAGAGCAATACCTTGTCATTATGAAAGCCCAGGTGCACGGTGGCTCAGGAGGATAAGAATGGATGTCTGTCCTCAGACAGCTAGCAGGACAACTGGCAGCTCCTACAGTGTCTTTGTAAGGATTTGACCTAGACTAATAGCCGCAGTTAAGTGACTTTGGCTTGGAACTTGGTGAGCTTGTGTAGCAGTATGGGGCTTGACACAGAGCGGTTTGTTTTTGAACTGGCCATACCTCAGATGGTGTCTCCATAGTGGAGGACTATTGCATGCTTTAATGTAAGCAGGAGCTGTCTGTCCTGAGCAGGGTGCAGGATTTATCACCCAGGGCAGCTGACTGGGACTGATGAGAAGGCTGTCAGTTTGGAGAGGACTCAGAAGAGCTCAGTGTGTTTATTCTGTCTCTTTGAGAATGGATGGACGAGCAGAGGGCTGGACTGAGTGCAAGGGAACAAAAGAGAAGATGAGGGATGGATGTGCAGGTGCATCACTCACCCCCTCTTCACCCACCCCATCCTGCTGTTTCTCTGCTCCCAGGTGCCATCTCAGTTCAGGACTCCAGCAGCCTGGATTTTGAGGCCAGCCCCCGCCTGCGCCTTGTGGTCCAGGCAGAGACAGCAGCTTCCTTTGGCTTTATGGCTATAAACCTTAACCTGCAAGATGTGAATGACAACTTGCCACGCTTCCAGCTGCAGAACTATGTGGCATTCATCTGGGAGTCACAGAGCTATGACTCACCAGTCATCCAGGTATTAGTGGGGGCACAGGCAGGGACATCTGTGCCCCTGGCCTGCCTCTCTGCCAGGGTAAGGGGGTGGAGGGCTGTGCCATGGGCCTGGGGCTGGCACCTATGGATAGGTCTAGCCTTGGAGGGCTGTGGTTTGCAGCACTCCACAACTGCACTACTGAATCTCTCATGTGGCTTTGCAGGTCCTGGCAGATGATCTCGATCAGGGAGCGAATGGGCAGGTGACTTATGCCATCAACCAGTCCCTGCCAATGACAGGCTTGTACCACATCGATCCTCAGACTGGCTCTATCACTACTGCTGCAATCCTGGACAGGGAGATCTGGTCCCAGACCCGGTGAGTGGAGGGAGACTAACTTGTGCCACAGATATGAGGAGGACATAGCTGTGGAGCAGCATCCCCAAGGCTGCGGAGGATACTCTGCTACTTGGTGCTACCCAAAGCTGTCTCAGCTCTGTAAAATGTTTTTGCTAAACAGCAGGAACTTAGGCTTAGTGTTAACAGAGGGAGCAAATGGTATCGAAGGCACAACAGATGGTCATGAGATGAGCCAGTGCTCTGTTCAGCCTGGTTTCTGCAAGTGTGAGAAGATTGTGAGGGGGTCAGTGGACTCTTTTCAGTGGCTGCATCCATTCCCTTTCCTGCTTGCTTAATCCAGCCCACATATGCTCAGTCTCTTCCCACACCCATGCATTGCACCCTTCTGCCCTGCCACACATGCTCCAGGCATTACACACTGCCCTGAACCCTCTTGCAAGTCCTCCTGCATTCAGCCCAGGTCCTCTGGGCCCCTCACTGTATGCACACACTCTAGACATCATCCAGCCAGTCTAGCCACGTGTATATAAGATAATGGCAAACACAACACAGAATGAATTTAAGTCTTCCCCTGCCCTTTTACATATGCATGGTTCGGATGCAAGGAACAACTTCTGCCACCCCACCCAGGCTATGTTCTCTGCTCTGTATGCACGCTCCAATGGCTACATGTCTCTCTCTCCTCTTCCCAGGCATGGGGAGGCCTAGGGCATTCATTCCATTCACACACCCATCGGCATTCAACAAAGAGGCTCCATGCATTCCCCAACACCCAGATATGCTCCAGATGCCTGTCTCCCTGCACCCCACAACACAGTCTGCCTGCATCATCTCCCACGCACGTTCTAGACACCTGCCCCTTGCACACAGACTGAAAATGCTATGGGTGCATCCACTACGTCCCCTTGCAAAAGCTGCCAACTGGGCGTGCATCTTTTGTCCCAGCGCATGAATCCCCTGCCCACCACATGCTCCAAACATTTGTACCACTTTCACTGCCTGATCATATGTTCCAGGTGCTGGACGCAACCCACTGCCCTCCAAACATGCACCTCAGATGTGCATCCATCTGCTGCCCTGCCCCATCATACTCTCGATGTACACACATCCACTGCCCCACACATGCATTCCAGATGCTCTGCATATATCCATCACCCTAGACACTCCAGATGCTGCGCACAGTTCCACTACCCCATGAACACACTCCAAGCTGGTGCACACATGCAGTACCCCCCCAACATGCTGTGCATGCATGCATTGCTACCTCACGCATATGGCCACATCTTTGAACCTTGTGCTGTGCCCTTGTGCTTGCCCGCAGTTTGGTGGTAACAGCAATGGACAGAGGGACGCCGCCTCTTGTGGGATCTGCCACGCTGACTGTTGTGGTGATGGACATCAATGACAATAGCCCCACCATCCCGTTTCCCTGGGAGGTGCGGGTCCCAGAGAGTAAGTGCAACTCAGCTCTATGAGGTAATGCGTCACCGATGGCAACAGCTGAGGCGCAATGGACACCTGTGGGTCGGGAAGAAGCCCCCAGAGAGGCCTGTCCCTCCCCTTGCCAAGGGCTAGCTTGTGCTGACCCGCGGGCTGAGCTCCCCCTGAGCTCTTCAGCACTGCCCCATCTGTGACAGGCTGAGGGTTGTACAGCCACTATGTTGCAGCTGTGTCCTGAGGGAACCAGCTGAATTCCCAACCAGTCCCTGGCCCCTGCTTGCACTGCAGGGGCTCTGGCTGCACACACCTGCCCTGCCTGTTCTCTGTCCTCAGCCTGTGCGCCCTGTGCCAGCCTTGACCTGCCCTGCCTAGCTCCCAAGACCTTCCCCTTCACCTCTAGCATCTCCCCTTTGTCCCTGATGCTCAGGCTCCGGTCTGAGCTGGTTTCCCACCACCTGAGCCAGGTCTTCTCCAAGGAGATGGGGCTGCTTGCTCATGCCTCGCCTTTCCACAGACACGCTGCTGGGCACTCAGATAGCCCAGCTGACCGGGAATGACGTGGACTCAGGTCCCACGCTCTCCTACACCCTCATGCTGGATGGTGATGCCATGGGCACGTTCAGTGTGCTGCGGTATGGGGGACGCATTGCCCTGACAGGGCCGCTGGACTATGAACAGCGCAGCCACTACACCCTCACCCTGCGGGCCTCTGACACACGCCATGAAACCGAGGCCAACCTCACCGTCATCGTGGAGGATGTGAATGACAACGCACCGACTTTCAGCCAGGGCTTCTATCAGGTACTGTGCACGCAGGTCTGACAGGCAGTGTGGGTCCCCTGCAAGAGCTCCTCTGCTGCTGCTGCTGCTGCTGCCTGGCTCACCTGGCCTTATAAGGCACAGAGATGCCCTTGAGGATGGGTCTGAGCCTGTCTTGGCCCCTCTCTCCCTGGGCTCCCATCCACATCCTGACACCCCTTGTGCTATCTTGTGTGGACAGGAGGCTGAAACCAGGCACGTAGCACTGGGATCAGCAGGTGCGGGCCTGCACAGCTGCATGCAGATGGCACTTGATGGAACGAGTGGGAACAGTGGGAAGGCCAGAAGTGGTGGGAGATGGGTCACAAGCAGGACAGGTGTTTCTGGTGAGACCTGGCCTGGAGCCCCATAGGCAGATCACTGGATGAAAGCTGACTCATGCAATGTGCTGCATCACTGGAGCAGAGATGCAAGTAGCTGGGAAGTTGCAGAAATGCTTGAAGGTTGAGAGAGCACAGACCAGTCGAAGTGTCTGTATGTGCTGTTTGGCACAAGAGGAGCTGTTTTGATTTGTGTAAAAATACCTTTTGTGGAGAAAATATCCGTTATTAAGTAGTTCTTCAGAACAGAAGAGCAAAGTAGAGAAAAGGATCTGGAATTGGATGCTGAAGCTGGTTGGGAGTCACACTAGCAAGGCTAGGTGCTGTGCACGTGGGACAGGCCCCTTCAGTGTGCCAGCCATGGCCCTCGTGCAGAGGTGGGGAAGGCCCCGGCCAGCAACGAGCCGGGCCACATTGGCTATTGCTGCCCTGGCCAGCCCCAGACCTTCTCCCAGCTCTGCTGAGTGGCTCCTGGCAAGGGGGAGCAGGCACCCACACAGGGCTGACTGGGGCTTCCTCCTCTTCCAGGTGACGTTGCCGGAGCACACACCTGCAGGCAGCATCATTCTGACTGTGAGCGCAACTGACCCAGATTCGGGGAGCAATGGGGATGTCACATTCCACCTGGCCGTGCCCAGCCCTGACATCGCCATCGACCCCAGCAATGGTATGTGGGGCTGGTGGCTGTGTGGGGCCCATATTGTAGGTTACTCTGACAGTGCCTGCTGAGGGAGGTGTCCCCATGCTGGCCCAGGCTCAGCCCCTCACCAGGTCGCTATCTGGGGTGGCTAGTGAGGTAGACATGGTGGTGTGGCCATCAAGCGCTCCCACTGCAGCATCCCAGATGCCTGTTCCTCCAGCCAATAAATAACCCTAAGACCCTTCCCAGCTCCCTGTTGGCCCCCATGCTGACTCTGGCTTTGTGCCCTCACAGGGACCCTCTTCACCATCCGTCGGGTGGAATTCGATGCCAGCCAGCCCACCCTGGACCTGGTGGTGGAGGCCCGCGACCATGGCTCACCCAGTCTCTCATCCTGGGCCACAGTGCAGCTCCAGGTGCTGGATGTGAATGACCACAGCCCCAGCTTCCAGGTGCCACGCTACAATGCCAGTGTCCCCGAGGACCTGCGCCCAGGAACCACCGTGCTGACCCTAGAGGCAGGTGATGCTGACCTCTCCCGGGAGAATGCTGGCTTCGACTACACCATTGTCAGTGGCAATGGAGGCAATGCCTTCCAAGTGGAGAGCCGGGTGGCCTGGGCAGGGGGACATCTCCGCACGCAAGGTGCCTTGGTGCTTGTGGAGCCCTTGGACTTTGAGGCTATCCCAGTCTACAACCTCACTGTGGCAGCCTCAGACCGAGGCCTGCCACAGCGCAGCGCCACAGTGCCTGTGCTCATCACCGTGCGGGATGTCAACGACAACCCACCTGTTTTCACCCGAGCTGAGTACCGCACAGCGGTGAGTGAGAGCGCACCCCCCGGCACAGAGCTGCTGCGTGTGGTGGCCCATGATGCTGACTCAGGGCCCCATGGCCATGTTCACTACACCATCAGCTCAGGTGACCAGCATGGGCTCTTCCAGCTTCACGAGAGCACGGGGGCCCTGTGCCTGGCACGGCCCCTGGACCGGGAAGCCCAGGCACTGCATGCACTCGTAGTGCAGGCCATGGACAGGCCGGGTGGGCACTTTGCACTGGTACCTGTAGCAATTGAGGTGAAGGATGTCAATGACAACAAGCCATACTTCCCAGTGGAGGTGCTGAGTGCCAGCATGCGGGAGAACCTGCCTCCTGGCACACTGGTCACCACCCTGCATGCTGTCGATGCAGATACTGGTATCTTTGGGGAATTGCGGTACACAGTGCTGGAGCAGCCAGTGGGGGAGCCCGGCATGGCGGAAGGCCGAGATGCCTTTGCCATCAACAGCAGCTCTGGGGAGCTGCGCTCCCGACTTACCTTTGACTATGAACGAGCCAAAGCCTTCCAGCTCCTTGTCAGGGCCACTGATGCTGGCAATGCCTCTGCCACAGTGACCGTGCGGGTGCTGGTGACAGGGGAGGATGAGTATGATCCCATCTTCCTCAGCCCCTCCTTCAACTTTGAGGTCCCTGAGGGTGCCCGCAAAGGGCAGAGCATCGGGCGGGTGCTGGCAACAGATGAGGATGAGGGGGCCGATGGCGTTGTACTGTACTCCCTGGCAAAGCCCTCACCGTACTTTGCCATCAACCAAACCACAGGCACTATCTACCTGCGTGTGGACAGCCAGCCCCAGGCTGGGGCCGGGCATGCCAAGAGGGAGCCACGTGAGATGAACCTGGAGGTGCAGGCGCGCAGCCCCCTGCCCGCCTCCCGCTCGGCTTCTGCACAGATCACCATCGACGTCACACACACTTCCTTCGGTCTGGCTCCAGATCTCAACCTGCTGCTGGTGGCCGTGGCTGCCTCTCTGGGGGTTGTGGTGGTGCTGGCCGCAGTGGCTATTGTGCTGGCACTGATCCGCTCTCGTCACCGTCGGGGCCGCGAGAAGCCGGAGGGGGATGGGCCGCTGGGCCGCGTGCAGAGTGGCTCCTTGCAGAAGCTTGGCCACGAGGAGCCAGCGCTTCCTGGGGGCGAGCACATTTATCACCAGGCCCTGCCAGGGTATGGGGGTGAGCCGACGGGGCCCTACACGCGCGGTGGCTCACTGGACCCCTCACACTCCAGCGGCCGAGGCTCCGCCGAAGCTGCTGAGGATGATGAGATCCGGATGATAAACGAGTACCCGCGCGTGGCCAGCATCACAGCCTCCATGCAGGAGCACATCTCTGCCCGTGGCCCTGACTCTGGCATCCAGCAAGACGCTGACCAGCTCTCCGACATCTCCTGCGAGCCAGCCGCCCTGGAGAGTACCCAGTGGTTCAAGAGCAAGAAGGGCTCCGGGCTGCTGCTGCCAGGGCCGCCCCCACAGCTGTACCGCGAGGATGGGGGAGGCAGCGCCTTCCTTGGTGTGCGCTGCGGCCTCAGCGTCTCCTCCCAGCCCCAGGACTATGCCTTCCCAGAGGATGGCAAGCCCTCCGTGGAGGGCTCGCTGACCGCCATCGTGGCCAGTGATGAGGAGCTCCGCGGCAGCTACAACTGGGATTACCTGCTGAACTGGTGCCCCCAGTTCCAGCCGCTGGCCAGCGTCTTCACAGAGATTGCTCGCCTCAAGGATGAGAGCTCCCTGCGCAAGCCCTTCCCGACCAAGCCCAAGGCAGAGCCCAAGCCCCGCATTGACCCCCCACCCCTCATCACCTCAGTGGCCCACCCAGGTGCCAAGTCTGTGCCTCCCAAGCCGCCAGCAAGCAGGACCTTCCCGCACCCATCCTCCCTGCGCCGCTCACCCATCAGCCATGAGGGCTCCATCTCGTCCTCTGCCATGTCGCCCAGCTTCTCCCCTTCACTGTCCCCTCTGGCCGCCCGCTCCCCCGTGGTCTCGCCCTTTGGCATCTCACAGGGGCCTTCTGCCTCTGCCATCAGTGCCGAGCACTCGCTGGAGCCCCCCGAGGAGGCTGAGCTCAGGATTTAGACCTGGGCCCATGGACTCCTCCACCCCACCCTGCAGCCATGGGGTCAGGAGCGGGGCCAAGCCCAGAGCTGCTGTGCATGGGTGCTAATCCTGCTCTTCCAGCACCTTGCCTGGCTTGGGGCCTCCATGGGCTGCGGGTTCCTGTGTCCTTTGGGACTGCTGGCTCCTGTCACTCCCTGTGGTCTGGCAGATTCCATGCTGGTTTTGAAGCCCTATGGACTGCTGATCCTAGTGCCAGCACCCCAGGGTGATGGTTTCTTGTACTGCTCATGGTGTCTCGGATCAGCGCCTGGCAGGATGCTGCTTCATGGTACTCTGTGCTCTGAGAGACGCTGGGAGCAGACAGGTGCTGCCTGCCCTGCTGGGCTGGGGTGCTGCAGACTGCAGACCCTGCCCGTCCCCAGCCACTTACCCAAGACGTGCAGCAGCCTGGGTGCAGCAGGATGCTGAGCCATCCCTGATGGCCTCTTCCCTGCAGCAGCTGGGGAGGAATGCTCCCATGGCACGGATGCACTGCTCAGCAGGCACAGCCACAGCAGCCTGAGAGTCTGCCCATGCTGCCTGCGGGGTTCAGGATGGCTGAACCTACTTCCTGACAGTGAGGGGACACCCGTCCCAGGCCAAGCTGGAGTGGGAAGAGCAGGTGGTGCCCACTTTCTGCTTACCAGTCCATGGCTGCTGGGGGGAAAGGGAATCCTTTGGGGTCTCTCAAGCACCTCTGCTTCCCACCACTGCAGCTGGGCCTTTTAAGGGATCTGCTTCCCAGAGCTGCTGGAGAGCCCTGTTCGTCGGGGCCTGGGCTGGGAAGTGGGTGCCCTGCTCAGCATGGGAGCCCCATTCCTGGAGGAGCTGCTCCAGGGGCCAGGTACCATTCTGGGCTGCGGGCTGGCTGGGGCACTGGACACAGCCAGTGCCCAGGCACCAGGCAGGCTGTGCCGGGGGCTGGCAGAAGCAGCAGTGTGAGAGCTGCAGCAGAGCTGACCCTGAGACAGCCTGGCCCCAGGAAAGGCAGCGATGTGGCCACTCGACAACACAAGTCAGTGACCTCCTCCCACTCCATCTACCCCAGGCCTGGTGTCCAGCCTGCAGCTGCAGGGTAGCAGGTGGGAGGGCATACCCCAAAAAGCCATGTGGCCAGAAGCTGGCATGGTGGCAACCAGCATGTTACAGCCACAGGGTGCGACAGTGGGCAGCTGGCCTCCCGCCATGGCCCTGCAACCTGACGTGCTCACCAGGGCAGTGGGGGCCACCAGGAACACCTCCAAAATCTGTGCAGGGGCTGCTCTGCACCACTTCTTCATGCCATGTTGTGAGCATGGGATAGAGCCACGCTTCAATGGGGCTGGTCCCCATCCTCACTCCAGTACCACTCACACAGCCAGCCTCGCAGTTGGTGTCACGCTCACACTGGGGTCCAGCCCCCACCCAGTGCTCACTTTGCAGCCCATGGCTGCTCATAGTGGAGCAGGCATGCATCACATGGCCCTGTACCCTGGGAGTGCGGTCCTAGGGTCTGCCGCTGTGGCCCTGGATGTTCACAGTCACTGTGACCCACACACGGATAGGGGTGCAGGGTAGGGGCCGGGACCAGGCCATGTAGGGCATCACGGCAGCCCCAAATACATGGTCAGCCTGGGCATGAGCATGTTTGTGGTGTCAGGGTGGACACCCAGCCATCTGAGAAGGGGGTCAGGGGAAATTTCTTGCCTATCACACTTTTCATAGACCCACTCTGTAGCCTCAGCCTGAAGCATGTCAGCACCATGGCTGTGATCCCAGCCCTAAACGTTTTATCACAGCAGCCAAAACTGATCACTTTTGCCCACTCCATCCCCATTTCACTCTAAGAACCATCTGTGACTGCAGCCTGATCTCTGCCATTGTCTCAGCCCTAAACCTCCCCCTTCGTGCTACAGGTCCCAGCCCAGCCTGCACTGTGGGTGTCCCTACGCCGCAGGCGCAGCGCTGCACCCTGGTCCCCACGATGCACGCGTGAGTGGGTCCCTGGTGCCGGCAGCCCTGGGAGCTGTCCTGGGCACAGGGCAGTGACACAGGACAGGGATCTGCAGCAGTGATGGTGGGGGAGGATGGGTTCTGCCTCACTTAGCACAGGGACAGCCCATGGAGGCTCTTGGGGCGGGCACCCCTCATCCCTTCTCTCCTGGCCAAGCTGTCCTGCTCACGGGCACCATGGGGAGCATGCTGAGGGTGCCGTGTGCTCCCTGAGCCCTGCGAGGCCAGGGTGGCCAAGCAGCCCTGCTTCCCCCTGCATGTTTGGGACAGAGGACACAGAGGGGTCACCCTCCTGCACGCCCCTTCGAAGGGTCAGACACGCGCCAGCCCCACTTTGGTCTGGGGGGCACAGCCATGGGCTGCTGAGCCCAGCCAGGAGCCGAGCCTCCAGTTATTTATTTTTACACATTGTACTATGATTCCTGTTTTCTACTTGTTTGTACCTTTTGTATCGTGTCTCGCTGAGCTGCATGTATTGGGCGCTGCTCATCGGCCTGCACACTGGGCCATTCCAGCACAGCCTGGACCCAAGTGCCAACTTCTCAAAGAAATGCCTTAATAAACCACACTTGTTTGTACAGAGATGGATATCATCACTGCTGCTCTAGGCTCGCATCGTGCTGGCACCATGGCCCTGCCAGGTGCGGGGGAGAAACACCAGCAGGGCTGGCAGGCGGGAGACAGACCTGAGGCACGGTGGGGCTCAGCACATGGCTTGGCTGCCAGCAACGTGCCGTGGGCCACAGGCACCGGGTAGGACCTGTACCCTGCACTTCGCTCTGGGCAGCTCCTTGGGTTGGAGAGCTGGGACTAGCTGAGGCATGTGGCCTGTGCTGTGGCTGCTTCTGGCCCCTGGGGCAGACACGCCAGCTCCAGGCAGCCCTGCTGCCTGGCCACAGCTGCCTGCCTCCTGGCCTTAGCAGTTGGTCAGGCCAGCTTATGAGGTGCAGGTCTTTCACCTGAGCACAGCACTGTGGGCTTGGCCTGGGTGCCCCTGACTTCTCTGGTGGTGCATGGTGTGGCTGCACACGTCCCGGCATCGCTGCACACACGGCCGTGGCTTGGCTGTTGCCCTGGCCAGGCCACCGACACCTGCATGCATGACTACATCGTATGAGTGCCTTCTATGAGAGGCTGCTGAATCTGGCAGGTGAGGCTGCCACAGTGCGATGGCCCCAGGTGTAACCAGTAGTGAGGTTGAGCGTGTCTTCCCCACAGGCATACACACAAAACACAGGTGTACAAGAGACATCAATGGCGTGTGCACACAGCTGGCCATACAGAGCAACACAGACAGGCACAAACAGCACCAACAGCCTCATCTTGCTCCCCTCACTGGCTGATGAAGGTCTGTTGGTGGGAATATACGTGTACAATGTGAAGCTCTCCAGTAGCTGGGCTTAGACACAGAGTCCCTGGATTCCCAGTCTCCCCAGTTGCTGACACCTAGATATATGAGTCCCTGAAGCCACAGCCCCATTCCAGCTGCTACAGACCCCTCATTACAGACACCAGCACACACAGACACACACACAAAGTGTATCCCTGTGGTAAGTGGACTTAGAAAATCAGTCTACCCAGTAGCTTGCCTTTGGATCTCCTCATCGCCTGTTGCCTACCAGACACACGGAGACACACAAGTAATTCTCAGCTGATCTCCAGACCTTACGGTCTCTCAGAGTCGGGTAGGACTCCCCCGATCCCTGTGGCAGCTTTCTCCCCTGTGGTCCTGCCACAGNCTCTCTCTCTCTGGCTCTCTGTTCTGTGATCTCACTCCACACGCATCTGACATACAGGCAGGCACACAGAATAGAGTCCCTCTGACCCAGGAAAACAGTTAGAAATTGAGTTTAAGATGACAGGACAGGCTGTGCAGTCATCGGACACAGGACTTGGCCAGACAGATGTACCAACCATCAATCCATTTACATACGACCAGCCACTTTTATCCCTTTTTCCCCTTTTCCCATTTTTTGTTCTTCCCCAAACTACATTGACCCCTCTGTTTCCTCACCTTTTAGTTCCTCTGCTAAACATCCCATAGTAAGTCTTGCACAATCCTAAACCACTCTGCATTTTGCCTCTTGTAATATGTCCTGTACTCTAGGCAGTGCCCCCTCAGTCTGTGGCAGGACTGGGGGAGCAGCTCCCATCCACTCATTCTGATGGGTGCCACCTGCAGACCATGGGGCTGATCACGAGCCAGTGGCAGCCTGGGCAGAGCTGGGGAGGGTGTCCCCTTCTCTGACCAGGTTATTGGGGTTCCTCTGCCCTCCACTGTTTCTCAGTGCTACTTTATCACATAACGTAACACCTTCCAGCTACCTGACCAGTAGCAGCAGCAACGCCTGTGCATGCTCGCTGCTCTGTGGCTGAGACTAAGGGGTCTTTGGCCAGCAGGAAGGACCTTGATGTTATTGTTCTCCCCTGGCATTGCTGACCTGGGGTAATCCTGACTGTCCGAGGAGGGGGCACACTTGCCTCCATCTGCAGGAACAGCACACAAGCATCCCTGGGGCAAGCAGAGGTCCACCCAGGATACCTTGGCAGCTTCACTGGATGCTCAGGCTTTCTTGTCCCCTGCCTGCTGCAGGCCAGCTAGTCAGACTAGCAGCAGATGCTTGTTAGAGTAATTAGCTCTGTCAGGGCAACCTAATCTTTGCTGGCCAGACAGATCCAGGAAATAATCTGCAAATCTCATCCCACTTAAAGTCCTGCCCAAAGCTGTAACCAGCTGGACAACTGGGTGGGCTGCAGCTCTCTGGCAGCGCACACTGCCCAGCACCCCAGGCCCCCAGCCAATGTGCGTCAAGGCTGAGCAGCGGCGAGTCCCTGCTGGCTGCAGCTGTAGCTGCTGGGTGGGTGCCATGCAGACTGGGGTGGCTGGCTGGGTCTGGGGCGGCAGGGAATCAGGAATGGCAAGGTGGGGCACCCCGTACGTGGTGGGACGGGGTGAGGGTTGGAACACAGGAAGGGCTGCATGCCTGGGTGCAGGACGAGGAAGCAGCAAGGGCTGCATGGCTGGGAGTGCAACGCAGCAGATCAGGAACATCCAGATGTGGCCTGCATGCAGGGACTGCACTCTGCCCTGCAGCTGCTCGTTCTAGTCCCGTCAGGGCCCCACATGCCTCCCTGCACGTCCTGAGTCTTTGTTTCCTCCTGGGAAGGGACAGCACCCTGGGCCACCTCCAGCTGGGCAGACCCAGGCTTCGGCACCACCCTCACATGTGGGACAGCTGACTCCCAGCCCTGACAGGCAGCTGCTACCTCTGCATGGTTCGGGAGCCTTCCTGTGGCACAGCAGAAAGCTCTTCCCACCAAAGAGGCTGGGGGGACAGGGCTGGGCTGGGTGCAAGGGAATGCTAGGCTGTTCTCTCTAAACCTTCTCTGTTGCACTGGGTCCCGCGTCCCCTGGCCCCCAGCCTCTAATGGCTGCCTGGCACCCACCATGCCCAGCCCTTTCCTCTCTGTTCCCTGGGCACAGTCTCTGTGCACACAGCTCCCCTGCTCACCCCCCTGGCCCCGCAGGGTGCGACTGCACAGCTTCAGGCAGGCAACTAGCTCCAGCTGCTGCAAACCACACAGCACCGCATGCATGGAAACTTTACATGTGCTTCCAATTGCAGGGACCAGAAGTGCCCTAGGGCTTCGCACAGACACTCACGCTATGGGCAGCACCCACAGAGGAGTGCTGGTGTCCCGCAAGGAATGGGGATGGAGCAGTGGGTTCCTAGAAGACACAAGAACTAGCCTCAAGGTGGCAGGGGAAGTACCTTGGAGGCCAGAGAGGGGCCTGGGTGAGCCTGAAGAACATGGGCTGAGGTGCCAGCATCAATGAGATGCTGAGGGGCGTTCTGTGAACAGGAAAGATGCTGATTAAGGCCCACTGGTGTCCTAGCTGCCTCCCTTCACCCAAAGTGAGCAAGGCCAAAGGTCTGCAGCCTTTGGGTGGGCACGTGGCATTTCCACCTCTCAGCGGCACACAGCTGGAAAAGCATTGCCTACACAGCAAGGCTAAAAGCAGGAAGGAGAACAGGGGGACTGCTACAGCCCCGGCCTTTCCTAGGAAAGGACCTTCACCGACCCTGCAACAATCTGAGCATCACCCCACTTTTTTAATGATGCCTTGTGCTGCTACTGAGGCAAGAGAGACCCTCTGGGCCTCTCTCCCCCTGGCAGCTGCTGCTCTGGACGGCCACAGCGTGGCTCTGGCGTGGGAGACATGGCAGCCTGGGCCAGGCAGATGGTTTTTCCATTGTCCATCTCTTCCTGGCTTGGAAGAAGCAGGAAAGCAGCTGGGAACTGCTGGAGCCACGGTATGCAGCATGTCTGTGCATGTGACCAGGGCTGGGACAAGGACTAGGCTAGCTGAGCCAAACTGGCCTGGGGCAGATGGGGTCACAGCACCTTCTGCCTCACCAGCCACCTCCAAAACACCCCCAACCAGTACTGCCCTTGGGCTCGCAGGCAAGGGGGCAAGCTCCATGGTGTCTGAGGCACCATTTCCAGAGCTCCCTTCAGCAATGGCAAAAATTGCTTGAACCTTCCACCACCCCAAGATCTGCAAATATCATAATACCACTTTTGTGATCTTAATTAGGAGAGCTCCTAGTGTGGGAATGAATATCTGAGAGAACAAGCACAGGAAGCTGAGAGCTGCAGCTCAGCAGTTGTGAGAGCCAAGCGGCTGCCTGTGACAGTGCCAACTGGACAGCAAGCTGCACTAGTCGCTGGGTGGCACGGTGTGGACACGACTCCTGCCACATGGCTCATCACCACCTCGCAGCCCACCCCCACAAGCGAGAACACGTGCTCATAGTCCCCTGAGCCCCCCCTCACAACCCTGTCCCTCCACGCTCCCGACTGACCAAGACACCCAGTGCCCACAGCTTCCCCATGTCCCTGCGCACAGGCCCAGGTGGCTGCAGTGCGAACGCCACAGGGCCAGGCAATGGCAGCCCTGGACACGCAGGGCACGCAGATGTGCTCTGCCAGCAACGCCATGCCTCCTGGCTCTTGCTGCGCTCACTGATGATGGCCAGTCTCTGCGCACACAGGACAGCCTGAGGACTCGCACCCTGGGCTGCAGCCTGCTCGCAAGGCTTGCTGCCCCACGCCCTGGGGTAGGCACAGAGGATCAGGCCCAAGGGGAGCTCAGACCTTCCAGTCACTTCCCTGCAGCCACCCCTCAAAGTTCCAGCAAGGTGCCAGACTCATGGAACAGGGACCTCCAGCCCTACTGTCTCTATGCAAGCCCTGCTGCTCCCGAGCATCCCTCCCTTGCCAGGGCCTGCTTCCTCCAACAAACATCCCATCCCTAGTGGGGGTGTTGGGCAGGACCCCTGCCCCTCCCCAGCTGTCCCCCAGCCTGGGCTCCTCCGCCCAGTCCCATATGGGACCCCTGCCCCCCAGCCGGGGACCACCAGCCCTACACGGACTCCTGACCCCTACATGGACCCTCGGCCCAGGGCAGCAGCTGCCGCTGCACCTCCTGTCCGGGCCACCCCCCCGGGCTGCCGCGGTAACGGCTCCGCAACANCGGACCGGACCGGACCGGACCGCGCCGGGAGGCGGCCGGCGCCGTGCCCGGGCAGACTCTCCGGGTCTCCGGCAAGCGGCCCTCCCCGCCGGGNCCCCGGGGGTAACGGGGCTCGGGGGGATCAAGTGGGGCTCCCCGGCCCGGGGGTAACGGGGCTCGGGGCAGGCGGCACCTGGCAGTCCCTGGGTTTCCCCTGGGGCCGTGCCGGTGCCCGCTCTCCCCTGACCACCTGTTGCAGGTGTCGGGGGGTCCCCGCCGTGCTGGCGCTGTGTGCAGCCGCCTGGAGCTGTGCCGCGGGCCTGGCCCTCGAGGGGGATCAGCCGTTCCGGTAGGTCCGGGGTTGGTGGGACAGGATGGGACGCTGGCACCCGCCTGCCACTCACAGCCTGCCCGCAGCGTGCCCCCCGGCTGGACCCATACCGGCCGCGTGAACCCCGGCCATGAAGTGCAGCTGACCTTCGCCCTCCGGCAGCGAGGTACAGGGCGCCTCGCCCAGCTCGTCGATGCTGTCTCAGACCCCCGCTCACCACGATACGGTAATGACTGTGCGCCTGAGCCCTGCCAGGCCCCATCAGGCCCTGCAAGCAGGGTGCTCTGTGACCCTCTCTCTGCCTCACAGGCCAGTACCTGTCCCTGGAGCAGGTGCGGGACCTTGTCCAGCCGTCCCCAGCCACACTCATGTCAATGCTGAAGTGGCTGCAAGGCCATGGCGTTGAGAACTGCAGGAGCGTTGCCACCCTCGATTTCCTGGAGTGCCGCATGCCAGCGAGGTGAGCCCTGGGTGGGGCCGGGCCCCGCTGTCGTGGCCGTGCCATTCCCACAAAGACAGGAGAAGCCAGACCCTGCCCCTGCTTGCTGCGACTTCCCCTTCCCAGGGCTCTGCAGTGCAGGCCGGGTGACAGAGGACTGAGGCATTTGTGCCTGGGCTGGCTGCCTGTGTGCCCGGTCCTGGTGCTGGGGGGAGTCACAGCCGTTGATCCGGAGCACTGGAAACAAGGTGTGCATATCCGTTAGGTGCTTGGGCCAGCCCCGCACCTCCTCTAGCCTTCTGTGGGGCCACAGAGTCCCCACTGGAGGACTGGGGATAGACTTGCAGGGGACTCTGCATTGTCAGAGTTCTGGTTCAGTTTGGTGATGGGAATTTGTCAGGTATGGAAGGTGCTCTTTGCTTTAGGAGCTGTGCTGGTGGGAAGTGGAGCTCATCCCTGACTTGTCACAGCAGCAAGCGGGGTGGAAAAGGTGCAGGAGGCAGGGCAGAGAATGGGCATGCTGCTAGACAGGCACGCTGATGGCTGTTCCGGTGATGCAAATCCTCACACGGTGGCTGTCCCTGTGTTGCAGCACGGCCGAGCGCCTCCTGCCAGGGGCTGAGTTCCATCGCTTCGTGAAGGGCCAGCACAGCGTTGTGCGCTCCCCACTCCCCTACGCTGTCCCTGAGGAGCTGGCTAAGCACATTGACTTTGGTACGTCCTACGTGGGGGGAGCTGAGGCTGCCCAGAGCTCTCACTGCCTGGGGTGCGGGTGGGAGGTTAAGCATTGAGCAGCCAAGACTGGCCATCTCGGTGTCCCAGAGGACAGTGTGGAAGGCCCTCCAGCCATCGTCCTGGCTGACCCTAGGCCCCCCTGAGGAGCTTTGTGCTTAGGTTGTAGATGCCACATCCCTGGAAATGTTCAAGGTCAGGCTGTACGGGGCTCTGAGCAACCTGATCTGGTTGAAGATGTCCCTGCCCATGGCGGGGGCGGGGTGTGTGTGTGTGTGTGTCTGTGCGTGTGTGTTGGACTAGATGACCTTTAAAGGTCTTTTCTAGCTCAAACCGTTCTGTGATGTGGACAGGCAGCATCCAAAGTGTTTCTTACTGGTGCTCTCGGGCCTGGATGCTCAGTGTGGAGGGTTCAGGTGCAGCCTCTGTGGACGTGCAGTTGCTTCTGAGGTGGAAAGGCTGCTTCCTGTGAGTCCCTTTTGTGTGGGCTCCCATGGCCCTTCCACGAGGAGAGCAGAGGGGTGCCAAGCTTGTGGTAGTGGCCTGGCAGTGGGGACCCTGAGCTGTGCAGCCCGGGAATACCTGTGAGGACTGGCGAGGAAGCTGAGGGAGTACTTCCCCACCTCCTGTGCAGCGCTCAGGGCAGGCGCTGCAGGGGATGAGCTCCCCTGAGCCCTGCTGCAGGCCAGCCCTCTCGGACGTGAAGCCTGAGCAAGGATGGTGAAGGGGGAGCCGAGGGGCTGTCATACTGTGCTCCCGGAGCTCTGGACCCTAACAGCTGCTCCTTTTCCTGCTTGCTTGTGCACCAGTGGGTGGTCTGCACCGGTTCCCTGCGGAGAGAAAGGTGGTCAGCAGAGCCTGGGCCAAGAAGGAAGTAGAGTCAAGGCAGCACTATGGAGGGAGAGCAGCTTTCCACCTGGGCGTGACACCTTCCATCATTCGTAAGAGATACAACATGACGGGAGGAGACATCGGGCTACTGCCAAACAACAGCCAGGCCTGTGCCCAGGTAACTGGTAGAGCCGGTCCAGGTCAGAGGCCTGTAGGCTGTGTGAATCCCACACACTGCTGGTGCTTCTCCAGCACTTTGCTGCTCTGGTGGTCCCAGGACAGCTGTGGGGATTCCTCGGCAGCTGGTGGGAGCACCTGGTGGGCTAGCATTTCACAGATCCGTGCTGGGCCAACTTTCTAAGTCAGGAGAAAAAACTTACCTTGCTTTTTCAAGAGAAAATGAGAAAAAACTTGTCCACTCCTTGTCCCCCCAGTTCTTGGAACAGTATTTCCACCAGGCTGACCTGGCTGAGTTTATGCAGCTCTTTGGCAGCAGCTTTGGCCACCGCTCTCAGGTTGACCAAGTGGTTGGGCACCAGGGCAAGGGCAAGGCTGGGCTGGAGGCCAGTCTGGACGTGGAATACATCATGAGCACGGGTGCCAACATCTCCACGTGGGTCTTCAGCAATGCAGGTACTGATCCCCCGCCAGACTTGTCCTGTGACTGCTTCCATGCATCCCACTTGCTGTAGCAACTCACACCTGCCTGCTGTTTAGGGAAACACTTGCTCTCTGCATAAAAATGGCTGTACTGAGTCAGGTATCTGTCAAAGGGCAACACCCAGAGGGGTGTACGCAAACAGCACGCTGGCTGTGGTACATCCCCAGAAAGCTTTCACAGCTGCTGTGGGCACATACCTTGTGGGCTTCCAAAGTTGGAACTGAAGCTGGTTTCTAATAGCTCGTGGGGAAATCATCTTCCATTGATTTGTGTAGTTGCTCTTGAACCTGTGTGAACTTTCAGCATGCAGAGTGCCCTGTAAGAGGGACTCCCAGGCTTCGGCTACTCCGTGTAAAGCGGTCACCCCACTCTGCTGCCCTCCCCCATGGAGAGAGAGCACAGCAACTGTGTCTTACTGTTTTTTTCCTGCTTCTTTGGGGTTGAAGCTGATCTCTCACTCATGAATATACCGGTAGAGTGGATAAAGGAGAGTAAGGTAATTTGAGAAAACAAGGTTGCAAAACAGCCTGCACAAACATGGCTGTGGTGCTGAAGGACAAGGTGTCATCTGTCCCAGATCAGAAACTGGCTGGATGGGAGATGGGAGTGCCCTTAAGGACTACCAGCTCCATCTTCCTGATGATGAAGGCTGGCACAGCTCTGCATTAACTTCCACCTCCTCCGTGCAGTTAGTGGTATGGAAAGGGTGCAGAGACAGGCAGTTACATGAGCAACTGAGAGTGAGAAGGGGTGGCTGGGGCTCTGCTCTCCTCACCTCATGGAGAGGGATAAGGGGCAGGACATCAAACTGCTCTGGGACCCCCTGTTACGGGTAGAGGGGCCAAGGCTTGGCCGAGTCTCCGAAGGGCTGCATGGCTGCCTGGATGCCAAGGGTGGCTACAGCCCTGTGACAGATGCTCGGAGAAGAAATGGATGAGTGTAGACCCCCTGCTCTGGGGTTCAGGGCAGACCTTTTACCAGAGCCGCTGGCAGAGCTGCAGCCTGGTGCCGTCCACCGTGACAATCCCCGAGATCAGCTGTGCTGCCAGCAGAAGCTCATGGGAGAGCCATGCTGTGGATCTGCTCTCTGTAGGCAGGGCAGGAGCTGGAGGACCTCCAAGCTCCTGGTGCTGGTGGTGCTGTTGAGGCATAGTCACCCCCATGCTATCCCCCGCTTTCCCTCAAGCCCGGTGTCCGAGGAGGAGCTGAACCTGCCCCCCCTCTGTCTCTGCAGGGAGGCACGAGAGCCAGGAGCCCTTCCTGGCCTGGCTGCTGCTGCTCAGCAACATGTCATCGCTGCCTTGGGTGCACTCTGTGAGCTACGGGGATGACGAGGACAGCCTGTCGCTAGCCTACATGGAGCGTGTAAACACGGAGTTCATGAAGGCAGCTGTCCGGGGCTTGACCATCCTGTTTGCCTCAGGTGCATGCTGTTGCTGGTACGGTGTGGGTGTGTCTGAGGGTCCCAGCATGGCGGGGAACCTCCGTGCTGAACAGCAAACAGGGACACTCTGTCTCTGGGCAGCCCGGATTCCCTGCCTGGGAATCCCAGCCTGGAAGGTGGAGAGAGCCCTTCCCTCGGGTTGCTCCTTGGAGCGTTTGGTGGATGAGGGGCAGCTCAGATGCTGCCGGATTACCCCATCCGTCTCTGTCGGCAGGTGACGATGGTGCTGGGTGCAGAAGGGCGCCCGGTGGGAACCACACTTTCCGGCCCAGCTTTCCAGCCTCAAGGTAGATGTGGGAAGGGGAATCTGGGTCCTGTGGAGATGCGAGGCTCTGCACAGAGCTGGCTGCTGCAGCTCGCCTGCAGCCGAGGCCAGCTGAAAGCTGCTGCTGGGACTTTAAGCCCCAGCCCATGGGCAGCTATTGCCTCAAGCTGGTTTTGAGCCCATTTGGGGGACTCCTCAGCCCCACCAGTGTTCGTAGGGATGCTGGCAGACCTCAGAGCTGGGGGGACCTGTGCAGGTCCTCGGGAAGGGGCTGGCGCATGGGGTGCCGCTGAGGCCCCAGGCAATCGCGTGCCCACCCGCAGTGCCCACCTGTCCCCCCAGTCCCTACGTCACCACCGTGGGCGGAACGTCCTTCAAGAACCCTTTCCTGGTGACCGCAGAGGTGACGGACTACATTAGCGGAGGGGGCTTCAGCAATGTCTTCCCCATGCCGGATTACCAGGTGAGGAGGTGCCCGGTCTGCGGGTCCCAGGGGCTGCGGCCCAGGCCGGGGCGGGGAGCTGCGTGGCTCTTGGTGGGGGTCACGATGGCCGGCACAAGCGGCCCCGAGGCTGGGCTGCAGGCCAGGGGAAGGAGGGGTGGAGGTGAGCAGGGGCAGGGTCCGGCTGCCAGGCCTCCTGCTCATCTCTGGCTCCCCACAGGCCGCCGCAGTCCGGCGTTTCTTGCGCTCAGCGTCGAAGCTGCCTCCCAGTTCCTACTACAACAGCAGTGGCCGTGCCTACCCTGACCTGTCCGCCCTCTCTGACAACTACTGGGTGGTGACAAACCGCATCCCGCTGCCCTGGGTGTCGGGGACTTCGGTAAGGACAGCCCTGTGCCGGCCGGCCCGTGGCGGCTGAGCTGCCGGGGGGCTGAGGCGCTGGTGTCTCCCGCAGGCTTCCACCCCCGTGGTGGGGGGCATGCTGGCACTCGTCAATGACCGGCGCCTGCAGCAGGGGCTCGCACCCCTGGGCTTCCTCAACCCCACGCTCTACCAGCTGCAGGAGCAGGGGCACGATGCTGCGCTCTACGACGTGAGCTGGGCCGGGGGCCGCGGAGCGGCTGGGGTGGTGCCGATGGGTGCTGGCGGGGTCTGCTGCTCCCGCGGCCGTGCTTGGGGCAGGGCCGGGCCAACAGCGTCCTGCCGGGGGGCGGGCGGGGGGCGATGCTGCCTTCCCTCGGGAGGTGTGGGGGGTGTCTCCACGGCCTTCCCGCAGGCTGCGTGG
>VXBL01003435.1:12811-40365 GCA_013400195.1 Aramus guarauna | reverse complement strand
GGGGTGGGCAGGCCGCGGGAACGCCGGAACAGCAGCGCTGCTCTGCCTCGGTTTCCCCAGCCGTGCCCGGGGCGGGCAGGCGGGGCCGTGCCTGGGCCTCGCCGCCGCCCCCGGACCGAGGGCCGCCCATGGGCGCAGCGAGGGGCCCTGCCGGGGCTGCCGCCGGGAGACGGGCCGAGGGAGCCTGGCGTTCGCACGCCACGCAGGGAGCCGGTCGTGCCGAGGCGGTCGCGGAGCGGGGGCAGGTGCGGCCCGGCGCAGGCGGCGTCGGCTCTTCCCTTCAGCGGGCAGGCGTGCCCGGCTCCGCAGCTTCCTTGTTTCTGGGATTTGGGGCAGAGCCTCGGGGGCTGGTGGCAGATGACGTTGCATGCTAAGAGCAGAAAAAAATGAGTTCCTGGGTGGAACGGGCAGGAAGGCGTAGAAGCCTGTCTGGTGTGGTCACGATGGGCTGGGAATCCTGCTGCTCCCCCTTGATTGACTGTTTAGCTCTGTCATCTGGAAATGACAGAGCAGGAGAACAGCCTGCCTGTGGCAGTCACTCGCAGGATGACTGAGCTAGCAGTGTGACACAGCCATGAAAAAGGTAAGCGTGCTCTTGGGCTGTATCTGCTGTGGTGCTTTTAGCAGAGACAGGAAGATTGATGCCACCTGTTTGCCATTAATGCCATGGAGAACTGGTGGGATCACGGCTGGAATACGGCATCTGTGTTGAAGCAGGCAGAGGAGTGAGGCAGAAGGAGTCGGGGAAGGGGGAGGCTGGCTTGGCAAGGCGAGACTAGAAGAGCTTGACTTTTTTTGGCCTGGAAAAGAGGAGGCTGAGAGGGGCAGGGTGACCAGCTATAAATACAGCGGGAATGTAAACATTGCAGAGGCAGAAGAGCAAGAGATGTTTAAACAAAAGGACTGCTGGTATGAGAACAGGTGAGGGTGGATTGACAGAAATGGGGTTTCTTACAAGAGCTGTGCTTTTGGGTAAAACTGCTTATAGGGGAGAAGCAGCAGCAGTGCCTTAAAGCGATGCGTGACAAATTTGAAAGGATGATCGGAACCCTGTCTCTATTAGCCAGGCAGGGTGGATCTTTCCACCCCGGGATCCTGCCCTGCAGTAACAGCCAGGCCCTCCCTGTTGGCTTTAGGCCCTTCAGGCTTGTGGCAGAAGCTGCTGGGAGTCTGTACGATGGGTGGTAACGTGGTTTTGAGCGCAGGGCTAGGCGGTACTTGACCTGGTGTTTTGCAGGATGGTGGTTCCTTGCGTGCACACATGCACGTGTGTGTCTGTGTGTGCCTGGCAGGAGGCGGGGATGTTGTCATTCCGTGGAGCTGCAGACAAGGGAGATTGGCTTTGTGGGCCAGGGAGTGCTCCCAGTCTTAGTATTAGTGAGCTGGAAGGCACAATTCCCCTTTCTGAGCTTTTAGCCTTTGCTTTTGGGCCGCTAGTCCCCTTGTTAGTAGCAGCTCTGGTTGCCTGTTCCTTACAGGCATATGTCACTAGGCATTGTGGTTGTCACTCAGGGCAGGGAAAGTTTGTGGAAATGGGAGGATTACGTGGGAACAGCTGTTTTGGGCAGAGAGCATCCCTTCCCTTGGATGGGAGCAGCAGTGAGGACTTGTAGTACAGAGGTACCGTCCTGCTGTGGCACCCTGACCCCCTTCCCTTGAAGGCCTAAAGGGGGCTGGTGTGTCTGGACCATCTGGGAAAGAGAGCCTCTCTGAGGAGGCTGTGAGAAAGCTTGGTCCTGCTTTGAGGCTGGTCCCTGGGCTTCTCAGCTCCATCTCGAATCTTACTTCTCTTCTCATAGGAACTGAAGGGCTTCAACTCACTTGATGATCTTCTCCATGTCAAAGGCATCACCACCCGCATCTTGGAGCTGAACAGTCAGCGGATGACTTGCAGGAGGAGGCCAAGCAATGAGGAAGCTGCGAGGGTGAGCCCCGGTCTGCAGGGGGACAGTAAAGCTCCTGTGCCTCAGGTAGGAAAAGAAAGGTAGAGTTCCCCTGCCTACCTGGTGCGGGGATGATCCTGCCTCCAGCAGTGCAGGAATTAGGGGGAGGGTATCTCGCGGTGGAGAGGCAGTAGCTGGTAGAGGGATGGGGAGGTTTACGGGGGAGGAGACACATCTGCTTTGGGCACTGGAACCGGGGAGGCCTGAGGAGTGCTGAGCCCTTTTGATCAGCCAAGCGGTCTGTCTGCAGCTTCCCTGCAAGGTGGCAGCTTGCTCTGGGGAGCGTCCTGACAGGGAGGCTGAGGCATTTGGGGCCTAGCTGGCTCTGTGGTGTCCTGCCGGAGGCTGCAGCAGCCCCTGAGCACAGACCCTTGCCGGGGGCTGCTCTGGCTGCTGTGATGGGTCTGCTCCGACATCCCTGATAGAAACAATGCTCTGACCCCAGCGGACACTCATGCTTCCTGCTGCCTCCCCTGCCCCAGAGCAGCTAGCCATCTGTAGGTCTGCAGACAGTTGTTAAGTTCCACTAATTGTTCATGCTGGAGGCCAGAACTGGGTGTGGAGAGAGATTCTTCCCCTGGACCAACAGCCGAGGAGGACAGAGTCCATGTCTCTTGCCAAGCTCTCTACCCGGTCGTCCGCCTTGTCTGTGGAGAGCGGCGGCCAGCGCACTGCCTGCTTGGGCTGGCACGCACCCAGCCCAGCTCTGTGGACTTCTTCAGGAGCACCTCTTCCTGCCGTGCTGCCTGCGGGGCTGAGGAAAGTCACTCTCCTAAGAGCGGCTCTGCCCTGCCAAGCTTTTGAGCGTGCTGTGCAGGCAGGGGAGGATGGTTGTGGGAAGGTGTTTTACTGCCTGGGAGATGTCAGCAGCTGTGCTGCACTGGGAGCATCGTCCTAGGGTTTGTTACCATCCAAGACCTAGATCTGACCCCCAGTTCTAGACGCCAGAGGAGATGCTTGAGAATCCTGGGCTCGGTGCTGTTCCTCAACAGTGGTATCCAGGCTGCTGGCTTGTGCCTTTTTGTCTGGCCACTGCCTCTTGCCCAAGTCCACCTCTGGTCCAAGCCCACCTGCCAAACAGGGTCCAGTCTAACTGGGTGGTGTGGGGGTGACTGGTGTGCCTTTGCTCTGGGGAACCTCTCCAGGGCTGGGCACTTCAGCACGTCTGTACTGAGGCCTAATTTCTAAATGCAAATAAACTCAGCCCTAACTGCAATGAGCATTGCAGTGCTTAGTAGGAGCCCTCTAAAGCAGCTGGATTTTTCCTTCCCCAGGTGCATTTTTGTGTTGTGACCAAATAGCCTTTTCTTTTCTTCTCCCACGAAAGAAAAAGCTGGAGAGGGACTGTTGACAAGGGCAGGGAGTGACAGGACAAGGGGAATGCCCTTAAGCTGAAAGAGGGGAGATGGAGATGAGATCTGAGCAAGAAATTCTTCCCTGTGAGGATGCTGAGGCCCTGGCCCAGGGTGCCCAGAGAAGCTGTGGCTGCCCCTGGCTCCCTGGCAGTGTTGAAGGCCAGGTTGGATGGGGCTTTGGGCAACCTGGGCTAGTGGAGGGTGTCCCTGGCCATGGCAGGGGTGGGACTGGGTGGGCTGGGAGGTCCCTTCCCACCCAAACCAGTCTGGGGTTCTGTGAAAACATTTTCTCCAGATTTGAATCATTTCATAGAATCACAGACTGGGAGGGACCTCTGGAGATCATCTAGTCTATCCCACCTGCTAAAGCAGGTTCACTTAGAGGAGGTTGCACAGGATTGTGTCCAGGTGGGTTTTGAATCTCTCCAGAGGAGACTCCACAACCTCTCTGGGCAGCCTGTCCCAGTGCTCGGTCACCCGCAGAGGGAAGAAGTTTTTCCTCATGTTCAGGTGGAATTTCCTGTGTTCCACTTTGTGCCTGTTGCCCCTTGTCCTGTCACTGGGCACCACTGAGAAGAGTCTGGCCCCTTCCTCCTGACACCCACCCTTTAGATATTGATAAATGTTTATCAGATGTGTCTCAGTCTTCTCCAGGCTAAACAGCCCCAGCTCTCTCAGCCTTTCCTCATATGAGAGATGCTCCAGTCCCCTCATCATCTTTGATTTGGGGACGAGATTGAGCTATATCTTCAAGTGTTAAGTCTTCTGTTTAAAAATGTGGATTGGGCATTGCAGGACCTGAGTGTGTAGGGCAGCATTGGGGGTAGTAGTGCTTCCCTGCTTGTGCTTCTTCCCTGTTCAGATTTTTGAGCCTGAAGCTTGTGCTGGATGCAACCTCACAATCCTTTTCAGTTACTGCTTTACAGGATGCGCAGTCCCTGGTGCCTAGCTGGCCCTGCTCTCCTTGTCTTTAGATGGAGTATGTTGCCTCTGGGTGTACTGAAATGCATTTAATGTGGGCGAGCCCAGCTTACCGAGTGATGCAGATCACACTGTGTGACTGTCCTGTCCTTGCTACCTACCTGAGTGTGTCTTAAAATGTAATTGGAAAAGTTTTTATCTATTTCCATGTTGTGAATAAACCAAATAGCAACTGCTGTGGTTTTCCACACACACCTCCACAAGTCTGCACTAGGGCCATCAGCAGAAAACCTGCTGTTTCCCATTGACAGGTACATTTTGAGACCTGCTCACTGACTTTTTCTTGGTCTAAGCCATCTCACCGTGGCATGCCCGTCTTTTTCGTCAGAAGCCTATGCCCTGGTCAAACCTTACAAGTGTATGAGTACGTCTCATCGATGTAATTTATGTAATTGCTTTTTTTAACCAAATGTAACACTTCAAGGAATAAACTCAACTTTATTTGAAAAGACCTATTTTCACAAAGTCTCATCAGCTGGTACAAAGCATATCCCTGTCACTTACCTTGTTGAATCCTGCACTGGCCTCTATCTTGCCAGATGCCAGGCTACGTAAAGACCTGTTTTTCTCCTGCCTTCCTCAGTTTTGGCACAACTTTCACACTCTCCTAGCCTTTGCAGTTTATCCTGTATTCCAAGATTTACAAAAAATAATTGCTGTGGGCTGGTGATCTCCTGCACTGCTCGCTACGACTCTTAGGTGCAAATTATCCTGGACTGCTGATAGAGGTGTTTTATTGGTGTATTGGAAGGCAGTTCCTCATTCCTGTGTGATACAGGGACATTGTTCTGCTTCCTCCAAGTAATTACTGAATACTTCTGCTTNTTTTTTGCTTCCCCCAAGAAATTATTTAAAACTTCCTCTTTTTTTTTTTTTTTTTTTCTTCTTCCTGTTGTGGTGTTACTCACAGCACTGCTTTCTTGGGAGAGGAAGGGTGCAGGTGGCATCAGAAGGGCACACACTGCTCATGACCTCTTGAGTAATCATTGCTCCTGCTCAGATCGGCTGGAGGGTGAAGGGACCACACTGACGGCTGAAACGCAGCACGTGCCTCCTTTCCAGTGTGGGTCCTGCCCATGCATGCAGCAGCCCTGCTCCCTGCTTTGACAAAAAAAGGGCAGAGGGCTATTCCCCATTGCAGGCAGGGACACGGCTTGCTGCGCAGAGGTGGAGCTGGCAGGTTTGGTATTGCTCAGCACCACTGATGCTCCTGCAGCATTTGTGTTTTCTGCTCAGCCACAGAGTTGCCAGCTGCCATGTAATTTGGTCACGTTGGAGCTGTGCTTCCTTGTGCGGCTGGGAAGTGACCTGTCTGCAGATTGCACTTGGCCGTAGCTGCCCCATGACCCCAGGGAGCCCCTTAGCTCAGCAGTCTGCTCCCCTCTTCCCCTCTCTGGTGCCGCTTAGCTCATCACCCCCTCTTGTACTGCAGAGGGAAGCCTGTGTATTCCGTGGGCTGCTGCTCTGACTGGCAGCCCCTCGGCTCCCCAGCATGTCCCCCAGCCCAGGGCCCCCTGCGAGCTGGGGTGCAGAGCTGCAGCAGACAAACTGACCCTGCCTCTCCCTGTATTGTAGGTGGTGGCAGAGGAGGAGGAGGATGTTTCAGGCCCCTGGGAGCCAGAGCACTCTGGGAAAGGGAGCCCGGGGTCAGGACCAGAGGCTGATGGCTCCAGTGGGCGAGGGACACAGGAGCCAGTCAGCTCCACAGTCTGCGGGGAGCAGGAGGAGGAGGAAGAAGAAGAAGAAGAAGAGGGGAGCTGCTACAGTGAGGAAGGGGAGGATGGCAGCAACGTCTACTTCTATTACACCATTGGAGAGCGCTGGATAGACTACCTGCAGCGGACAGAGGACGGTGGCCTCCTCCGTCACGTGCGGCCCAAGGTAACCCTGCTGGGAGCGTGGCCCCAGGTGAGGGCTTTGCCCCAAAGAGTGGGGCTGCCCGTGCAGTTGGTGGCTCTCCGCAGGAGCCCATGCTGGCACGTTGCCTGTGCTCCCGTCCTGGTAGCTGGCGGCCTCAGAGCTGACAAGCGTCTGCTGCTCACAGTGGTGGTGGTGCCAGAAGGGCCACGGGCTGCCATAGCACTTGAAGCTCTTTGCATGGGGGGGTGGCCAGCTGTAATTGCTGCTGCAGAGCCTGGGACACGCTGGGGTGTTGCAGGCCAGCCAGGGAGCTCGGGGCTGTCAGCTGGGTGCTGGCTGGGCTGGGAGCTCCGCCGTGCAGATCATGCTCAGCAGCGGTCATTGGCCCTCCTGGTTGTTAGGGCTGGGGGAAGGAGGCACCGTCCCAGACTGTCCGAGTGCTGCTGGCAGTCCCCAGCCATGCTTGTCCCTGGTGGAGCCACCCTGCTCTGCCTGAGGTCCCTGCATCACAGCGCAGAGCCTTATCAGGGCAGCAGGAGTCTGCTGCGGGGGTCAGGCAGAGGCCTTGGGGGGGTTCTGCAGGATGAGGGCGTAGCAGTGAGAAGCCCTGGCCAGCCTTGAGTGCAGGGCCGCAGCTGGATCCCAGATCAGTTACGGGAGGGAAGGGAAGCCCCCAGCTTCCAACCCGGGTTGGGGGAGCCCCACGCGCACATTTGGGTGGCTACCAGCACTGTCTGGTAGCCACCCTGCTCTCCCCACGGTTCCTGTTAGCCATGCGGCTCTTGGATGGAGCCAGAAGGATGCAGGTTCCCCTTGATGTGACCATGTCGGGGTGTGGTCTGCCGTGCATCCCAGCGCAGCTCTCCCTGAAGCTGTGGGGTGCAGTGCAGCAGCTGAGCAGCTCCAGGGCCCAGCTGCAGGGCAGGTCTGCCAGGAGGCTCCAGCCTGCTGAGTTCCCTGCTCAGGCTCGGGGCTGCCTGCTCCATGTTGAACTGTGCCTGGAGAAGGGCCAAGCAGAGGTACCAGTAGGTTTTTCTCAGCCACTGTTTTTGTCCCTGTGTAGCTGTTTTGCTGACTCTTCCCCATCAGGTCTGATATTCCCCTTGGAAGGACCACGTTCCATTTTTCCCACGGAAGTTACCTCTCTGACAGCTCCAGAGCTGAGGTGACCTTCAGCTTCCCTCTGTGGATCCCCAATGTGAGCGTGGGCTTGGAAGACTTGCTAGGCTGGGTCTACTACTCTTATCACTTTTAGCAGAAAGTCTGTGACCCAGAATGTGCACAGAGGGCTCTACTCCAGCCTGCTTTAACTTGCCTTCTCCTTGCAGATGAAGCGGAAGTCAGAGAACGGCCTGGATGGCAGGTCCCTTTCTCCTGGTAAAAAGCTGTGCAAGGGCTCTGAGTACAGCAGGTAAGATCATAGAATCATAGAATCACAGACCAACCCCCTGCCATGGGCAGGGACACCCTCCACTAGCCCAGCTTGCCCAAAGCCCCATCCAACCTGGCCTTGAACTCTGCCAGGGAGCCAGGGGCAGCCACAGCTTCTCTGGGCACCCTGTGCCAGGGCCTCACCACCCATGTATGAACTGGGTGATGAATGAACATATGGTGAGAGAGAGGAGAGAAGATGAGGCCAAGCTTTTCGCTTGCAAAGATGAGTGCTCTGTTTGCTAAGCCATGAGTTGACCTGGGGGGTGGGAAGACCTCCTTCCACCAGTCCCCATCCCTCAGTCACCTAGGTGTCCTGCTGAGGTTGTGGAGTCTCCATCCTCAGAGAGGTGCAAAAGCCATCTGGGTGGTCCTGCTTGAGCAGGGGTTGGACCCAACAACCTCCAGAGGTGCCTCCAGCCTCAACCAGTCTGTGACTCCATCATTCTGTAGAACAGGCTGGGCTAAGGATACCACATGTGAAGCTGTGGTCCCGGTGGAAGTCACGGGGATGGGGATTAGCTTGGCGGGAGGCTCATACCTGGTGACTTACTGACAAGAACGGTTCGCACAGCATGTCCCAGAGTAGCATTGGCATGTCTCACCTTTGCTTTGGTCTCTCCCCATCTGTGGGCCAGGACACTGGGGCCCTGCATGCCCAGTCCCACCACCACCTTTGGGGACCTGCGCAACGCCAAGGCAGGCCAGGCTCGGCGCCGCCGCATCCCCTCAGTCGCCCCTCCGCCAGAGCTGCAGGACTGGCTCCGCACCTTCCAGGTGGGCTTGGGAGCCTTGCCAAAGGGCTCACCCTGGAGGGACCAAGAAGCTTTGGGTTTGACGGGTGGGCAGGAGAGGAGCCAAGCCCTGGGGAGTCTGTCTGCGTGAAACCCACCACTGCAGGGGTCTGGGTCCCATGGGGGATTTTTAGTGAGTTTTTGCCCCAGGTGAAGGAGCAGAGAAGTGGTGTTAGTCCCCTCTTGCTCCCCTTTGTCCTGGAGCGGTGTTGCTTTGTTTGCCATCACACAGCACCTGTGTTCCATCTTATGTGGCTCATGGAGCTCCCAGCCCCATCTCTGTGGCTCCTCTCTGTCTTGGGATCCTGGCAGCAGAGCCCTGACCTGCTCTAGCGGCCCGGCTAGCCTGTTGTGCCTGTGCTGGTTGGCGTCTGCTAGGATTGGGATGGGGGCACAGGCACTGCACAGAGCCACAGGGAAGCCTATGAGGGCCCGCTGTGTGTGCAGGCATCATGACTGCTGTCCCTCTCCTCAGCGGTGGAGTGGCCCAGAGAAGCTGCTTGCTCTGGATGAGCTCATTGACCGCTGTGAGCCCTCCCAAATCAAGTACATGATGCAGGTCATTGAACCCCAGTTCCAGAGAGACTTCATTTCCCTGCTGCCCAAGGAGGTGAGTTGTGGCAAGGGAGAGGCTGGCCGCGGTGCTGGGCACCAGTTCCCACGGGAGCACCCTGTGCCCTTGTGACTTGGCTTCTCCTCCTGCAGCTGGCACTCTACGTCCTCTCATTCCTGGAGCCTCGGGACCTGCTCCGTGCTGCCCAGACCTGTCGCTACTGGAGGGTCTTGGCTGAAGATAACCTGCTTTGGAGAGAGAAATGTCGCGAAGAAGGTAAAGACTCCTCCTCCATAGGACATATGGCCCATTGCGGCTGGGATCTGCGGTGGGGTAGCCCATAGCTCCCATGGATGTGCATCGTCTTAGCATGATGGACCTCCTGTGTACTGTGAGGCATCCCACTGTGTTTTCCTCCTGTAGGCATTGAGGAGCCCTTGAACCTGCGGAAGCGGCGCCTGCTGAGCCCTGGGTTCATGTACAGCCCCTGGAAATTTGCCTTCATGCGGCAGCATAAAATCGACATGAACTGGCGCAGCGGGGAGCTTAAAGCCCCCAAGGTGGGTGTTTTCAGGAGTCCTTGCTGAGAACCAGACTGTAGAGCTTTGACATGTAGGAAGCTGGTACAGGAAGGAAGTAGCAGAGAAATATCCATGACCAATAGTATGAGAACACTAACAATTTTAAAAGTGCCTCAGGAAAAGATTGACAAATCCGACCTGTCTTCAGGAGGCACAGGCCAGAGGCATTCACCTGGAAATACTTGAATGTAAAGGTCCTTGAAGCTGTAGGTCTTGCCAGCTTCCTGCACCTCCTGTCCCTGCCTGCAGAGAGCAGATCCACAGCACGGCTTACTTGGAGCTTCCCATGTGCTTTGGCTGGCAGCACAGCTGGTCTCAGGGATTGCTGCGGTGGCTGGTACAGGGCTGCAGTTCAGCAGAGAAAGGGTCACCCTGGATCCCAGAGAAGGAGGTTTCCTTCCCTTCGTCCCTTCTCTGAGCACCTGTGGCTGGGCTGCAGCCAACCTTGGCACCCAGGGAGTGGTACAGCCCTTCTGGGGCTCAGCCCAGCCTTGTCCCTGGTACGACGTTCCGGAACACTCAGCTGTTGGTTTTGTCTCTCCCTGCCAAGGTCCCTGCCTGCCCCTCGTCCCTGTCCAGGAGGCTGGGAGAGCAGAGCCCCAGCCGCCCCTTCTCCCAGTCTCTTGGGTAACAGTCTCCATCCTGCTGCTCTCCACCTCCAGAGACTTGTCCGGGCCCCTGGAGTTCCCAGCCCCTTCTCCAAGCCCCTGCCTTGGTGGCACCCGAGGTGAGCAGCAGTGCTCTGCACGCTGCCATCCCTGCAGGGACTGCACCCCCAGCAGCAAACTGGCACCAGGCAGCACTTTCCTGAGACCCCCAACACCCGGGTCTCTGCCCTCTGTGAGCTGAGCTCTCTGGGGTGCTGCCCACAGGGATGTCAGCCTGCAGGGATGTCTGCCCTGTACCTTCCCATGGCTGAGGGGGAGTTTAACATGTTCCCTGCAAAGGGCAGCTCTGGGCTTGTTTTCGCACTGAGCTGCTGCTTGCTCTCACACTGTCCTCCCCGTGGCTTGGGCACATCTGTCTGATGCGCCTTCTCATTCCCTGGGGTCCTGCCCAACCTGCCTGATCTCTGCCTGCCTGCAGATGTTGCTCGGTCATCACCCACCTTTGCTCACCTCTTCGCACATCACTCATCACGCTGGGAAGGTGGCAGCTGGTACACAGCTATTTGCGTGCTGCCTGCCTTCCACCATCTGGCAATGGAGCTGGTGGTCCTAAATGTGCTCTGGCTGGGGGCCACCAGTTTTTGATATAAGGCAGAACGTCAACTCCAAGCTCAAGAGCTTGTGTGGCCTTATTAGCCACAGTGGTCCACCCATGTTTCAGCGTCCCCGAGTAGCCCACCATCCCCCCAGCAGTAGCCACCAAATGCCCCTCTGGCCCCTGCTGTAGCTGCTGCCCTGCAGAGGAGCAGCAGGGAGGTTGCACACATCACCAGGACCTGTCTCTTCCTCCCCTCGGCACTTACGGCTTCCCCACCATTCTCAAAGGCTACTTTTGAGGCCCAAGGTTCTGCAGGCCCCGGGGCTCTGAGCTGCCCTCACCTCCTTCCAACTCATATTGTTCTCCATGCAGGTGCTGAAGGGACATGATGACCATGTCATTACCTGCCTGCAGTTCTGTGGCAACCGGATAGTCAGTGGCTCAGATGACAACACGCTCAAAGTGTGGTCGGCTGTCACTGGGGAGGTGAGCTGTTGTCCATAGTCATGTAGGCCGCTCTGGGGGCACACCAAGTCATGCTGGTCCTCTGCATGGCTGCAGGAGTGGATGGAGGCATGGGAGGCACGGTGGCCTTTTAGGTGCATTTATCTTGTTTCTGCAAAGCGTAGCTGGGGAGAGGATTTGATAGATCGTGTGGCTGCAGGGGCAGTGGAAAGAGCTGTCTGAAGCTGCGAGTCCATGGCGCAGTAACAAATAAGCGAGAGGTGGCCGCACAGAGTGTATTTTCACTGGCAGTAAGTGTGGATCACCCTCCTGGAGATCCAAGAAAGGCGAGAGGCTCGGCTGGGTTGAGGAAAGCAAGTGATCATTATCACAGAGAGGACTTGGGGGGGAGGGGCCTGTGGGAGGGATTGCTGACCTGAAGATCCTTACCGGTCCCTTGCCCGGAGGAAGTCCCGTACTTTGCTATTCCTTCTTGCTGTGTTGTTCAGCCCTTCCCAACCCAGTGTCTCGCATTGTGTTCTTTGCAGTGTGTGCAGACACTGGTTGGCCACACAGGGGGTGTGTGGTCTTCCCAGATGAGGGACAGCATTGTCATCAGTGGCTCCACGGACCGGACACTCAAAGTGTGGAATGCAGACACGGGTGAATGTGTGCACACGCTGTACGGGCACACGTCCACAGTGCGCTGCATGCACTTGCATGGGAACAGGTATGGGTGTGACGGCGTCCGGGGCCCGGTCTGGTCTCTGGAACAGGGCAGGTGGAGGTGAAACATTTGGGGCCCAGGCCAGTCTGTGGTGTGGGATGCAGGGCAGGTGAAAAGGCGGAGGTGCTTGGGGCTTGGGCTGATCTGAAAGATGCTTTGTGGAAGAGGTATCTCTGGGGAGGATGAGCTGGGGCTGCTCCTCAGGGAGCTCATGTGTCTGGGGTTATCTCAGTTGGGCGAGGTCCAGAGCCGACATAATTGGGCCCCTTTGCCCGCAGGGTTGTGAGTGGCTCGCGGGATGCCACTCTGCGCCTCTGGGACATCGAGACGGGGCAGTGTCTGCATGTGCTGATGGGGCACGTGGCTGCTGTGCGCTGCGTGCAGTACGACGGGCACAAGGTGGTGAGTGGTGCCTACGACTACACGGTGAAAGTGTGGGACCCTGAGAGCGAGAGCTGCACCCACACACTGCAGGGACACACGAACCGCGTCTACTCCTTGCAGGTGAGACCCTTCCCTCCCACCTGCTCATGTGCTCCAGGGAGACGAGCCATGCCTGTGCCGGCATGTCCCCCCACCCCGTGCCTGTGCGGCAAGGACACACAGGTCATGTCTGTTGCCTGCTGGTGAGACACTGCCCCTCCACCCTGACCCCCCACACGCATGCACTGTGGGAACACACACCCCATGGCTGCTTCCTGGGGGGGAAGACACTGCCAAGCACACGTGCACTCTGATTAGCCAAAGAGCACGTGAGACTTCACCTCCCGTGCCCCGAGTCTCTGACACCAGGCTGCGAAGAACACTTCTCCCCTTTCTGGGCAGGCCGTGCTGATCTGTGTCTCTCTGGGCAGTTCGATGGGACACACATCGTCAGTGGCTCTCTGGACACATCGATTCGAGTGTGGGACGTAGAGAGTGGAAACTGCCTGCACACCCTCATGGGGCACCAGTCGCTCACGAGTGGCATGGAGTTACGTGACAACATCCTCGTGTCTGGCAATGCTGACTCCACGGTCAAGATCTGGGACATCAAGACGGGCCAGTGCCTGCAGACACTGCAGGGTGAGTGCAGGAGGATGGAACAGCTCCCCTCACTCAGGCGTCAGAGGGGGTCGTGTTGCTCCTGGCTGCCAGACATGGCCGGGGCAGACGTGTCCCAGCAGCGGGTGCTCCTGAAGGGGTGGGGGCTGGGGGCAGGAGCACAGGACTAACAGACACACTCCGCTTCCAGGGCCCAGCAAGCACCAGAGTGCTGTGACCTGCCTACAGTTCAGCTCCAAGTTTGTGGTGACCAGCTCAGACGATGGTACCGTCAAGCTCTGGGACCTCAAGACGGGCGAGTTTGTGCGCAACCTGGTTGCACTGGAGAGTGGGGGCAGTGGGGGCGTAGTGTGGCGCATCCGTGCCTCCAACACCAAGCTTGTGTGTGCGGTGGGCAGCCGCAATGGCACGGAGGAGACCAAGCTGCTGGTGCTGGACTTTGATGTGGACCTGAAATGAACCTGGCCAGTCCAGGCTGGGATGGAGGATCCCGCGGGCTGGGCGTAGCAGCTGGTCTTGGTGGGGCTGGCCCCAGAGCAGGCGCTAGCCCCCCGCGGGCTGTAAATACCGTTTGCAGCTGTCTGGGCCTTATTTATATATGTGTGAACTCCCTGTGGGGAGCCTGCGCCCGGCTGGGGCACTGTACAGAGGAAGCAGCATGTTTTGTACACACTAATATATCGATCTATTTCTGTACCTGGGGCCTTCTTCTCCACTGCTGCTGTTCCCTGAGCCCTTCCTTCCTGGAGCTTGTCTCTTCTGGGGAGACGGTTGGTGGCTGCAGCCCATCCTGTTTGCCTCCAGGCAGAAGTAGGGAGGGCACAGGCTTTCCTCAAGTCACTCACCTTGGGGACCAGCCCTCTTCCTGCAGAGACATGCCCTTGTCTGCTGGAGTGCCCTCTGCCTGGAGTCCCACAGTCTGTGG
Source organism: Aramus guarauna (assembly GCA_013400195.1). Lineage (NCBI taxonomy): Eukaryota > Metazoa > Chordata > Aves > Gruiformes > Aramidae > Aramus > Aramus guarauna. The sequence goes on along the minus strand of VXBL01003435.1, from coordinate 26,521 downwards.
GCTCCAACTTCTTTACTCTCGGCACGGTAGCGGGCTGGCAGTGTGCACGAGGTGCTGAGCATGCAGCGCTGGGGAGACCTGGCAGGACAGCACCACAGGTAGCACAGCCTGATGGCCAGCCTGGCACATGGGCTCACAAAGCTGTCCTAGGGAGATGTAGCCCCTATGTTGTGCCTGAGAGGGAGCAGTGCTGTGAGCAGACGTGTTTTTCTCTTCTGCACTGCTCTGATCCAGCCGGAGGGAAGCAGACGGGGCTGGGCAGAGCGAGAGATGGTGCAGCAGGCAGCAACTAGCTGGGCAGCACCGGGAATTGGACCGCAGGGAGGTGAGACAGTGGGAGGTATGCCAATGGTGGGGAGAGTAGCACTACCTGCTGGCCCAGCTCTTGTGACCTGCCAGGGTGCCCTGGAGCAGTGCCGGCGGGAGGCAGCATGGGTGCTGGAAGGCAGAGGTGGGCAGGCAGCACAGGCTGCCCTGCCATTGCACCCAGGCAGGTGCCTCCAGCTGGCAGCAGCTGCAGCTTTCCAGCCGCTTCCCTGGGACCCATGGCCCCACAGGGTACAGCGCAGCCATGGCCGTGGCAGGCATCCTTGCTCCCTGCTGCAGCACTCACAGGACAGCAGAGCAGCCGGGTGACTGGCGGGCCCCCCTCCCTCAGGTCACCCTGCAGACAGCCGAGGACCTTTTCCACTTGGAGCAGCGGAGCCAGGAAGCTTCCACGCCAAGGTTGTCCTTGTGGGAGATGGCTTCTGCCTCCCATCCTTGCGTCTGCAGGTCCTGCTGCAACCCAGTAGTGGTGCAAGGCCCCATTCAGCTCGAAGCCTCGTGGCTGCTTGCTGGCTGACCAGGGCCTGGCGAGGCTTCTGGGCCTGCTGGGGCTGGACATGGGAGAGCACGGCGCAGCTCTGGGCTGCCAGCAGCTCCACCAGCCCTGGACCGCTCTGCAGCAGGGTGGCTCTGCTGGGCCGTGGAGCTGCTGGAGGCATGTCGCATCCCTGAAGTTCCCTCGTCCCTGGGCGGAGCTGGAGGCAGGTGGGTGCAGGCTGTGGTGTGGCATCTTCCCTCCAGCCTGTGCAGGATGGCTCGCTGTCGCTGCTGCTGGTGCTGGGAGAGCGTGTGTGTTTTCCCAGCCTTCCCCTTCCCCAAATGCACGTGCTGCCCAGCTCCCTTAGGTAAGCGCTGGTTCTTACCCATGCTGAGGCAGCCCAAGAGGGATGAGGAGGCTCCGGTGTCGTGGTTTAACCTGACCAGCAGCTAAGACAACCACACTCCCCCCTCTCCCAGTGGGATGGGGGAGAAAATTGGAAATGGAAAAGGAAAAAAAAAAAACCTCGTGGGTTGAGATAAAGACAATAGGACAAAAAGGAAGATTATAATAATGATTAATAAGAATATACAAAACAAGTGATGGGCAGCACAATTTCTCACCACCCAAAGTCGATGCTCAGCAAGACTCTGAGCTGCCCTGCCTCTCAGCCCACCCCCCGAGTTATATACTGAGCAGGATGTCATATGGTATGGAATATCCCTGTGGTCAGTTTAGGTCGTCAGTCCCGGCCATGTCCTCTCCTACCTTCTTGGGTGCCCCCCACCTTCTTGTTGGCAAGGCAGTGTGAGAAGCTGAAAAGTCCTTGACTGCTTGGCAACAACTAAAACCATCAGTGTGTTACCAACATTATTCTCATCCTAAATCCAAAACACAGCGCTACACCAGCTGCCAGAAAGAAATTAAGTCTATCCCTGCCAAAACCAGGTCAGGGATTCAGAGAGGAGCTGCAGAGTCCAGGCGCTGCTCAGCTGGGCTCTGTGCAGCTGCTGCATCCCCACCTGGAATTCGGCCTCCATAAAGGACTGACCCCGAGAGAAGAGCAGCCAGTTGTCAGCCCAGCTGGTTTGTAGCGTCCTGGGCCCCATGATCCCAGCCCCGTGGGCACAGCTGGTGCTGCTGCACGACGGCAGAAGTGGGAGAGCAGCTGCCAGACTGCGCGGAGGCAGCCTGCAGCAGGATGGGCTCCGGCCAGGGGAGCAGCACCGCTGCTGGTGCTCAAGCTTGCCGCTGGCAGGGTGCAACGGGGCCGTGCCCTGCAGTGAGCGTGGGTGTGCGACAGGAGCGCCGTCGGGTCCAGAGTGTCTCACAGAAGACGGTGATGGTGCTTGGGTGCTGCAGGGTGCTGTCCGTCAGTCCTGCCTCGCCCCCAGGCAGGGACAGTGTGTGAGGCTGGGCTGTGCCATGGCCCCGGGACTGTACCACCAGATGCCCATGGTGGTCCTGTGCCCCTGCAGCAACGCAGTGATGTACTCGGCACATCATGGAGCAGAGCGAAAGCCCTCACTAGCCGCCTCAAATATTGCCGTGCCACCCCGCAGCTTATCACCAGTAAGCCTGATTTTAGCCCTTTGAACCTAGTTTGAAGCTCCTCAAAGTTGGGAGCAAAAATACTTCTACCCTCAGGCCCCAGCAGTCCTGGTGTCACCTAGAGCATCCTGTGAGACCACCCCCTGAGTGATTTGGTGGTAGCCTATGGGTGCCTGGGCTGGGTCACCCTCTGTGCAAACCGTGAGGGTAGGCTGGCTTCACCCATCATTTCTCCATGCTTCTGCAACAGCAGCTGCTGGTGAGGTGTGAACCAAGCCACATGCGGCCACCTGGCACAGGCAGCAAGCCTACCTGGGCCTGCTGTTGTTCCAGATGTGTCTGCGCAGCCAGACATCCATAACTTTATTTACCCATCAGGCTATTTCATGTACATGCTATGCACCATCCATAAAAAGTCAGTTTGCCCTTTGCTCAGTTCCTTCCAGCCAACAAACTCTGATTCTGTAGGGACAGGAGAGAAGTTTTAGCTCACCAGCACACCCCCAAAACTTTCCAGCATTTCGCACAAACACCATCCTATTGCCTGTGGAATACAGAAAGCCCCGGGAGCTCTTGGCTAGCAGGAACTGGGTGGTCTCCAAAGGTCCCCACCAACCACAGTCATTCTGGGATTCCATGCTCAGGCTTCAGCAACGAGCTGGCAGGTTGGAGAGCAGACTGGCCAATAAAGATGATGCCTGTCTCTCAGAAAATGCAGAGCTGTCTGTAAAAACAGAGAGAAGCCTGTAAATGTATGTGTCCATGTCTGTGTGTGCGCATTACATACAGCTTTCAATAATATAAATAGAAGCCCTTCATGGGGCTTAGGGGGTGAGAGAAGAAGGTGGCTATGAAAAGCATCTAGTACAGGAACAAGTGCTTTGGTGGAAAGGGCATGCCCCACTTTTTTTAAGACAGCGTAAATGCAAAAGGAGAAGAGAGTTTAGAGCATGACGACAGATGTTGGTTCAGTAAAATACTGCAGCCAGTGGTGTTTGTCTGCAGGCACGCAGCGAAGGTGCACGCACAGACGGTGAAAACTCCACCCAGGGAAGGTCCAGACCCGTACCAAGGGGAGGTACCTTGGCCAATACCAAGGGGAGGACAGCAGCGCCGCAGACTGGCATTGCGGGCGTGCAGCCTTGGACATGGGCAGTGCTGCAGGCAGCAAGACCAGGTAGGGCTGTGGCAAGGGAAGGCTGGAGTGAGTTGGGTGCTCCAGCAGGTAGGATTTGCTTCAGCTTCATCTTTCACAGATTTACATGTTTGAAATACAGTGGTTTGCTCTCAGAGATGAAAACTGTGCTGCTCGAGTGGTGGTTAGCATCTCACCACCTGAGGTATGTGCTCTCTGTTTCCAGGTTGGAGAGCTGGATAAGCCGTATGACGGGGGACTTTGCAGTCTGGTGGGGGGTTAGTAGCTTCCAGTGAAATCCAGTGCAAAAGGGGTAACCAGCTGCCATAAGATATGCTGAGCCAAAAACCTGGGGAGAAGACACATGGTGTGATCTGGAGGGCAGGAAAGAAATGGAGCAGAAAGCCTTGGCAAGAAATGCACCAGTCTACGCAGCAGGATGAGATCTGGCATCTCTGGATAGATCACAAGTTCAGAATTGCCATAATAAGCCATCACCAGCTGTGCCGTGAGGGTCCGCTTGTGCTTGTGAGCTCCTGTTGCGCTAAGCAGCAGCACAAAACCTCAAGCGGTTGTGCAAGCCACCGTGCACAAAGATGTGTCGTCAGCTGCTGTACGCTGCCCTCACCCTGCTCGTTACAGTAAGCAATTTGGCAGTGATTGTCCAAACAAATCTGCCCATTCGCCTTTAGGATAAATTATTTCCCAAAAATAATATAAATCATCAGTCCCTATTTTAAACTGTTCTGGATCATTTCGCCTTTTCAAAGACAGCTGCAAAACATCAGTGACGAAGGAATAGAGTTCAGGAAAAGAATCTTAGGTTCTCCTTCCGCACATAAGCTATCTTCTTGAAAGCCCAGGCAGATGCCACTGTTCTTGGTTGGCTTTTCTGTGACATTGTTCATGGGCAAAACCCATCTTTCCCAGTGGAGGAGTTTGTCAGAGACCTGTGCAATGGCTCCAACTCCTCTTTTTCGTAGAATCATAGAATCACAGAATTCAACAATCCACAGGTTGGAAGCTGCCTCAAGGATCACCTGGTTCAAACTTCCTTGGCAAAAGCTCTGTCTAGACACAAGCATTTCCTAGACAAGATGGCCCAGCACCATCCAGCTGAATCTTTAAAGTGTCTAATCTTGGGGAATCCACCACTTCCCTGGGGAGATTATTCCAATGGCTGACTGTTCTCATGAAAAATTTTCCAATCACAATCTCCCCAGGAGTAACTTGCACCCATTACCCCTCATCTTTTCCATGTGATTCCTCGTAAAAAGGGAGTCTCCATCCTCTTTGTAGCCACCATTTAAGTACTGGAACACGATGATGAGGTCTCCCCTAAGCCTTCTTTTCTCAAGGCTGAACAAACCAAATTCTCTCAGCCTTTTGTCACATGGCAGACTTCCCAGTCCTTGGATCATCCTGGTTACCCTTCTCTGGACCCTCTCCAGGCTGTCCACATCTTTTTGGTATAGTGGGGACCAAAACTGAACACAGTATTTCAGGTGTGGCCTGACAGGGACTTAGTAGAGAGNAGGTCTCCCCTAAGCCTTCTTTTCTCAAGGCTGAACAAACCAAATTCTCTCAGCCTTTTGTCACATGGCAGACTTCCCAGTCCTTGGATCATCCTGGTTACCCTTCTCTGGACCCTCTCCAGGCTGTCCACATCTTTTTGGTATAGTGGGGACCAAAACTGAACACAGTATTTCAGGTGTGGCCTGACAGGTACTTAGTAGAGTGGGATAATGACTTCATCATCTCTGCTGGTGATGCCATGGTTGATGCAATCCAGCATCCTGTCGGCTTTCTTTGCTGTTGCAGCACACTGTTCACTCATAGTGAGCTGCTTGTCCACCAGGACCCCCAGGTCCCTCTCCACAAAGCTGTTCTCCAGCCTGGTGGATCCCAGCCTGTGCTGCACTCCTGGATTATGTTTCCCTGGGTGCCAGACCTTACACTTGTCCTTGTTGAACTTCATAAGGTTCTTGTTAGCCCATTCCTGGAGCCTATCTGGGTCTTCCTGCAGGGTGGCTCTCCCTTCCGAAGTGTCCACTTCCCCACCCAGTTTGGTATCATCCACAAACTTCATCAGGTGCACTTGATCCCATCATCCAGATCACTTATGAAGATATTTTGTTATATATGGAAGCAATTAGGAACCCTCTCCAGCACCCCCCAAAGAACATCTGGTTATCCATATGATGAATGGTCCATAAAACCAGTAAGCGACACTCTTTGTGTCCTGGTCTATACACTTCTATCCTGATAAACATCTCCAGTAACACAACAACCAATAAATGAAGCTCTAAAGGGTTTTACTCTCAGGCAAAAGTGGCATGAGATGTGTAGCACTGGGCAGAGCAACGAGCAGGGACAAGAGGACCTGCGCTGATAGCTTGGCAGGTTCCTGACGGCAATGTAACGTCTCAGAGCTGATTCCACTCTGGGGGCACACGAGGAATCAGATCCAACACTGCTGAGATCCTCGTAGCCATGTCTTGGCAGTGGGGCTCAAAGCTGCCCGGCACAGTCAGGCCACAGGCAGTGTCTGTGACACTGGTGGGGACAGCACAGGAGACGTAGCTGGGCTTTGGTGTGAACCACCGTGGTCTGGGGAGGCTCAGACTGTGGGACCTGGGGCGGCAGAGGAGAAAAATAACGCCAAACAGCCGGACTGACAGCGGTTCTGTCGCGTGATGGCCAGCCTGGGGAGGCCAACGCGCAGCTCTCTGGAAGAGGAATTTCTGGTGCCTGGAGCTGCTCCGTGCAAGCTGGAACCTGTAAAGATGACACACCCCGAGGGTCTTTTCTCTGTCGCTGCCAAGGACGGAGCTGCCAGGTTACAGCAAGGATTCGCACATCAGTCTGCCAGTGCACGGCTTCACACTCACCTGCTTACGCATGCAGACAGGCCTGCCAAGACTTTCTGCCTATAATCTGATTAGGAGCAATAATGTGGATTAAAATAAGTGCATATGTGTGAGGAAAATGACGTATTTGCTAAAAAAGACACCAGTGTTTCTTTCACAGCTGACAGCTCGGCACCATGCCTCTGTCAGAGGCGCCTTGGGACTACACTCTCCAAGGAAGAGAGCTGGGTGGTTGCTGCGAACATCAGCTTGCAACACATAGGAGAAATGCTGTCTCGTAATAGGAAGGATGGGAGATGGATGCTGGAGCCATGAGGTAGCACAGAATAAATCATCACTGGAGTGCCTGGAACATTTTAATCCATAAATTTTACCACAAAAGGTGCTGCAGGTAAATCTTTGAGCAGGAGTACCCGACTGCTGGGTGGCTGTGTGGCCAGCATCCATGCTCCGCTGCGTTCCACAGCAGCGAGCAGAGGACGGTCGTAGCCAGCACCAGGTGTAACCAATACTGCAGAAAGGCTCAATCCCCAGCGGAGGAAAGCCCACATTAAACTTAATCAGGAGGAGATTTTTCAGACAAAAGAAACTTGTCAGATTTTTTTTCAGTTTCTTTGACTATGAAGCTGTCGGTTCTTGGCAAGCAAGGAAGGATAAGAAATCTAAGCATTTGCTAGAGCATGCTTCTTTGAAATCAACAGACCTAAATGACTTGTATTGCACAAAGCAGTTTTTGTTAAAGCCATATTCTGAGGCAGATGGGAAGAGCAACTGCTGCCCCATCGGCGACTGTTCTTGGTCAGAGCCAGACCCCGTACAGGAACGGAGTGAGCGCCTTTCCCACCAAGGATGCACAGCCTGCTCACTTGCGCAGCCTTTTGGCCACCCTTTTTGCTGCTCTGGACCTTTTCCAGCTAGAGAGGGGGACCGTAAGGGTGTTCTGTTTAGTCCTCCGCTATTGCCTTTGCTCCTTTTCCTAGCACTTGCTTTGCTTTTTGACCACCCCTGAGCACCAAACTGCCACTTGCATAGAAATAGCTCTCATCCCCCGGAGAGCTAACTCCTGAGTGGCAGTGGTAAGCTCAGAACTGATCGTTTCACACGCAAAACGTGAACTGGGTGTCCCTTTCCTTTTGTTTACACTGAGTTGATCCTGCCCCTGTATCACACAGAACTGCAACATCCTGCTGCAGCTCCTCAGAGCCTAATTAGCTGCGTTAGTTAACTCCATGCTGTGAACAGACTTTCTCGCCTCTACTGCCGTGCCAGATCATTCATGCATTGGCTGAGCAGCAGCAGATGCCACGGGGGTCTCTGTGGGACCCCCCCAGTGACCTCCTCCTTCAGGGAAAAATGACCCTTCTCCCCCACGCCTGTTCTTCCCTGTGTCACTTCCCGGCAAAGGACCTGCCCTCTTCTCCACGGTACCTGTGGCTCCTCGGCAGCCTTTGCTGTGGGAACTTGCCCAGGCCAACCAGACGCTCTGCCAGGCACCCCCTGCACACGCTGCACGGCTGCTTCGGGACCTCTCCCGGCTCCCCGCTGGCAGCGAGACTGACCCTCGCTGATAGCATGGCTCACAGCTGGCCACTGCCACAGCACAGCTGGATTTGCCATCTAAAGGGGGCTTTGCCAGTTGTCCCACATGCCAAAACAACCTGGGGAGCCTGCACAAGTCCCCCCGGGCACGAGATAGCCAGCTTTGCCCTTGGTTGCCAGACCTGCCAGGACCGGCCGCACCAGGCAGTCTGACCCGGCATTTCTGCAGCAGAGAGCAGCCGTTGCAGTCACCCCTGCACAGACTCCGCACTCCGCAGCAGCTTCTTAACGTCTGAGCGTCAGTGTGTGCATGGGGCAGCCAGCAAACAGCATCACCTGCCTGCTCTGGCTGCGTGCCGGGAGGGTCTGTCCCTGGGCATGGGGAGGGAGCAAATGTCAGCTGGATTTTGGACAGCGTTCGTATTCCTGCCCTGTCCACTGCCAGCAGCAGCCAGGGGTTTCTGCTCCAGGATGGAGTCTGAACCTGATGGCACTTGAAAGTTTTTATCAGGTGACTCTGTACTGTTTGTTGTGTCCTTGTCACTGAGGAGAGGATCTGGGCTGATGGAGGACTTACCTGGAGGGAGAAAGGAGACCATCTCTACCTAGGGCTGCTGGTCTGGGTTGAGGAGCAGAGGCCAGACACGAGAACAACCACACGCGAGTGCATGGAGCAGGGGCTGTTCAGTGCCCTGGCACAGGCAGGAGATCAGAGCTGTGTTGTGCAGGCAGCAAAACTGGATTCCAGGGGCTTGACCAGGGCAAGACGGCACCGTTCCGAGCAGCCGCCACATGTCGCTGGGCTGCAGGGCACTGCGGCAGCCAGCACTCAGCCCTGCACACAGTCCTGCCGTCTCTCCAGCAGCTCTCGATGCCGCACGGGGGATGGCTCCAGGCTGGAGAGCGCGGCTGCACAGAGAGCATCTCCCTGGCCTGCACTAAGTCTCTGCTCCAGGAGCTGTTAAGAGACGAGAGGCAGCTGGGAGGCAGCTGCCCCTTCCCATGCCCACGACAGCACCCACGAGACCATCCTCCCCACCCCGCGTGGGAGACCAGCCAAGGAGAGAGACCGGAGAGGGAGAAGGGAGGGGGAACAGGACACGCAGATGGAGAACAACGACATCTTCCGGGGAGCCGCCTGCAGGGTCTGCCGAGGTGGGGGGCAGCGGGGCCACCAGCAGCCTCACTTCAGCAGCCCCGCATGGCCGGCCCCGCGCTCGCTGCGGAGGTCTCCAGCCACGTCTCTTCGTTCTCCCTGTCCCTCCCCACAGCCGAGCACCCCGAGCCTCCCACCGCAGGCGCAGGACTGGGGGCTGCCGGACGCAGAGCGCAGGGGGCTGGGCAGCAGCGGGCAAGGAAGGGGGTGCAGGGGGCGATGGGGGGTGCTGAGGGGATGCGGACCAGCAGGCACAGGTGCCGTCCCGAGCAAAGCATCACCCTGGCTACCAGGAGAGAGTGAAATCAAGGGAAAAATATGAGGGTGTGCCCAGGGATTTACATCTGATTTGGCAGAGGAGGAAAAGTCTGTGGAGCATCCCACAGCACGCCTGGCCTTGGATGGAGCACTGCAGTCAGAGGCGCGGTCTGGGAGAGGAGTTTGGGAGGCTTGGCTGGCACCGGGGGTGGCAGCCGGATGGGGCATGGCACGGATGGGGCAGGGCCCTGCCAGGGAGCGGAGGGAAAGGGAAGAAAGCAATAAATGTCAGGCTGGGCTGTAAGCTGGCAGCAGGACGCACAGCAATAAAGGCCCTGGAAAAATATCAGAGGGGCTGCTGTTATGTGGCCAGGCTTCAACGGGCTTCAATTTTCAGCATCTGCAACAGCTCAGTCCCTTAAATGTGGCGGAAGGGAGATCCAGGGTAACTACATGCCAAAGAGGAACTGCACTGCAGTGCTTCCCCTTCCCCTTCCCCTTCCCTCTGGAGTCTGAGTACTTGAAAGGGACGATAAATAAAATGAGAGGAACGGCCGAGCTCCCTCTTTTTTTGTCCAATCCATCCCTCCTCACACCAAGCCACCCCAGCAGCTTCTCTGCACCCCGACGGACTCGGAGCAGCACTGCGGCACGAGGCAGCCGTGGGCTGTGCCGGCACAGGGCGTAGCAGCCGTCGGCGGGCGGGAGCAGCAGGAGACCAACACCGACGTGGGTTTTGCATCGTTGTGGGAAGAGATAAGTTAAACCAATACTGGGCCACTGCGAATTCAGAAAACGTGCCAAAGTTTACTTAGTCGTGGCCAGAACTAGAGCTTGACATTAAACGTATGTTAACTTTATGCTCTTTTATTTCACGTTGTGTAAATGTTTCCAGCCTCTGCAGCACCCCAAACAGCTGCAGCACCAGAAGGAGCCGTGCTGCTTCCACGTGAGCCCATCTCTCGCTCACAGCCCCACCGCGGTGACCCTGGCCCAGGGCCGGGTGATGGCACCGGCCGCGGCTGCTGGTGGCTTTAACCAGACACAACCCAGCTCCCAACAGCACCGAGGGGCTTCATCCTGCTGCCCCTGGGAAATCCCTCACCGTGCCAGCTGGGGCGTGGTGGGGACCCCGGGGGCGCGCAGGGGCAGGGTCTGGGAGCGGCGGGGGGTGACATTGGGTGCCGAGAGTCCGTGGGCAGGAGCCCGGTGCATCTCCGGAGGGGTCCGTGGGGCCGGAGCATGTTTGGGACGTTGAGAAGCCCCCCCCGATCTGCATGGCCTCCCCTGACTTCAGGGACCAAGTGGCTCTGCCGGACGGAGCCCCTCCAAGGCTTAGCTGCTGCCGTGCCACTGGGGCCTGTGCAGCCGGACCCCCCCATCCCTCTCCGTTCGGAGGGCAGATGGAGCCGTGATGCGGTTAAACCCCTCGAGGAATGTCCAGCAAAGTGGGGAGCTGCACAGAGATCTGTTTGCCCAGAGGCCGGTGGCGATGCCTTTTGGCCCAAGGGTGATCTGCCCATGTGGCATCAGCCTTATCTACCCGAAAAAGGGAGTACAGCCCCTGCTCCAGCCGGAGCTCGGACCCCAGCGGGGCCAATCCTGGCCAAAGTCACCTCCCACGGCCCTGGGAGCCCACCCGTGTCCTGGGCAGGACTTGCCAGACGCCCCATCCTTGAGGATGCGTTCTTGCTAGCGTGGCTGCCGGCAGGCTGAGCAGAGCTCGGGGGCTCGTCCGTTCAGAGGGACTCGATCAGGCAGAAATGCTTCTCATCCTGGGCCTGAGGAGCCGTGCCGTGCAGGAACGCGCCTGCGCTGCTGGTCAGACCTGGAGGCATCGAGCAGACAGTGCTCAGGCCCCGGGGTGCAGCAGGGATGGTCCCGGGCACCGCATCGCCCCGTACAGCTCGGGGGGCTGCACACATGAAGCTGCCGCACCCCTCGGGCCTCCCACCCTGCTGCAGCGTCGGGGATTGCCATAGCCCCGGGTGGCCCCTGCGGAGATCCAACTCCCGCCCGGCCTCTGCAGCTTCGTCCTCGCCTCCCGACCGCAGAGCCCGAGCAGGAACGGAGAAGGGTGGCCCAGGCCGAGCTCACAGCTTAGCCAGGCTAAGGAGGTGGCGAATGCCCAGCGATCTCCACGAATGACGGCAAACAGGCTGAAGTGCACAGTCTGGCCGTACTCACTGCCAACAGCAGCCGTGCCTCTGCCAGGAGCTAAAGCCTGTATATGAGGCTTTCCTTTCATAATTACATTTTCAGACCTGTCAGTAACCCAGATTTTTCCTCAGTTGGTAAACCTCAGGGTCTGAGATAACGACAGGTTTGACTGGAATGCGCTAGATCAGATTTAAAGCTGTCATTGCTGTTTAGCTTTTAATTGGCAGGCTCCTGTGCTTGCCATGGGGTTTGCTTGCCTTTCTGTGTGTTAGAGTCTGGTGCTCGTTAGTGGCAGCTTCTTGCTTTCGCTGCTCGCTGCACTGCTGCTCATCGCCCTGTGCTGGGAACAGCTTGATAACAGCGATGGCCATGCGCCTGGGCTGGCAGATGGCCGGGGCATCGCTGCTGTTCCTGTGCTGCTGTCCTGGACAGGCTGGAGCTGCTGTGTGACCTCGAGTCGAAGGGACGGTGACCTGTTGCTGCGTCCACGCGGGAGCAGGACACCCCAAAGCGTCTGTGGCTGTGAATAAGTCCACACCAGCGCAGGCACACCTCCAAGTGTCTGTGGCTGTGGTGAGTCTGTGCTGCAGCAGGTATACCTCTGGAGGGATCGTGGCCCTGGGATAACTCCACGCTGGAGAAGGTACACCTCGAAGCATCTGTGGCTGTGGATAAGCCCACACTGCAGCAGGTACACCTTAAAAACATCAGTGCGTGAGGTCATGCTGGAGCACCTCAGAGTGTGTGGCCACGGGTGAGTGCGGGACGGGGCGGGTACGCCCCTGGAGGGACTGCAGCCCTGGAGGGACTGGGTAGGGCCACGCTGGAGCTGGTTTACAGCTGAAGGGACCGTGGCTGTGGGCAAGGCCACGCCGGAGCAGATGTATTGCTGAAGGCATGGTGGCCCATGGAGAAGGCCACACTGGAACAGGCGCACCTCGAAGCGACTGTGGCTGCAGATCAGTCCATGCCACAGCAGGTATAGCCCTGGAGAGACTGTGGCTCATGGATAAGGCTCCGCTTGGAGCAGGTGCACCCCAAGGGACTGCAGTCTGTGGGTAAGTTTAAGCCGGAGCAGGGGTAAGGGGAGGTGTTCATCGCAATGTTAGACCCGATGCTCTGGCACAAAGGGACCGGGGGGAGAGACTGTAATGGAGATACTTTTAAATGGTTGTAACCCATGGTTTGAGTTGCATGTTAGAGGAATAACCGTAGCAGGAACCACCTGAAACAAGGCGTTAACAAAGAGATGTTTTATTAGCGCTAGGAAACAGTCTCCTAGAAACAGGAGCGTCCTCGGTCTGGAGGAGGAAAGCCCAGCGCGGGGGCAGTTAGGACAGAGTTCGGGTGGGATCGCTGCTGGCCGGGAGGGCTGGCACCGCGATTTCCTTCTCAGTGCCCCGCCAGCCCCGGCACCGCCAGGCACACAACAGACCGGGCCGCTGCCAGGAGGCCCTCGATGCCGACATGGCGGAAGACACAGACCCACGAGGCCGGGTCTTGGTGCAGAGTGAGCCTGCTGCTCTGGACCAGGGCTACCGGCAGCGTGCGGAGGCCCAGACCACGCCGCAGCCCCAAGATGTTACTTCTCCCGCTGGTGCCGCGGGGCCCGGCTCCGTTCCGCGGCCACCCAGCCCACCGCCGCCGCTGGAGGGCACGGCTCGGGATGACCGCTTCAGCCGTGCGACGCGCCAGCGCCTGCAGCCCCCTGCAAGGGTCCACTGGGGCTGGGAGCTGCCGGCGGGTCGGGGGGGGCCCTGTGCGCCCCAGCCCCCGGCAGCGCAGCCGGTGCCGCCGGTCCCTCCTGGGCCGAGCTCTGGGCCGCACTGGTCTCGTAGTCAGCGACGCGGCGCTGCACGATGGAGGGCATCAGCGCCACGTAGGCGCTCATCAGGCGGTGGTTGGAGCGGACCAGCTTCCCGGCGCAGGCGTCGAGGCACGTCTCCTGCAGGATGGGAGCATCGGGGCGGCGAGGGGGCTCGCAGGGGCCGAACCCGCCAGGCCCGGGGGCTCTGGCCACCCCCGCGGCCTCACCTCGCGCCCGGTGAGCAGGCGGTAGTTGAGGTTGCAGACGCAGTGCCGGAAGCAGAGCTCGGTCATCCGGTTGTAGACCAGCAGGAAGTCCCGCAGCTGGGAGAGAGGCGGCACCGGCACACACGCTCACCCCGCGCCCCCGCACCGGCTCCCCCCGCCCCGGCTCCCCCCGGGGCACCCCGGCTCCCCCCGGCCCGGCTCC